>PVHY01027508.1:0-16189 GCA_004024945.1 Uropsilus gracilis
AGTGCGGATGCCCTTTTCTCCCCCTCCCCTTCCCCGTTGCTATAAATTTTAACAGCATTTGGTCCAAATGCCTGTTTATTGCACTATAATAATAATTATAACAAAAAGCATTGGCCTAATCATTCTTCAATTGTTTGCCATGTGTCAGGCCCTGCTTTAGATTTTATATAGATTAATTCAGAGTGTCTCCAAATTTCTCCAACATTTGAATGTGTTTTTCTGAATCATTATGAGTCACTCACATTTATTGGGTACCTACTATGTGCTCAGCACTGTTCTATATATGAGAGACACAGAAAAGCACAGATAACTAGTAGTTGTTATAGAGTATGGAGCTGTCTTCAAGGGAGACTGACCAAAAAAAAAATACTACTGTCCCTCCTAGTGTTAGCACTTCATTTAGATTTTCTCTCTCTTTTTCTCTCTCTCTTTTTTTAAACTAGGTCTTGCTATGTTGTCCGGGCTAGTCCTGATCCTATGGACTCAAGTGATCCCCAGCCTCAGTCTCCCAAGTAGCTGGGATTACAGGCACCTGCCACTGTGCCCAGCTGCTTTTTCAAGAACCAGGTCTTGCTATGTTGCCTGGGGTAGTCTTGAACCTGCAAACTCAAGCAACCCCTGTTCGCTTGTCTCCCAGTGCTTGGATTATAGGTGTGTGGTGCCACCACACCTGACTCTCTCTTTTTATCTTTTTCAGCTACTTGAACTATGATATTTCTGAAATTGTGGGCTTATAAGATAGTGACATTTTTTTCCAATATAAAGAACATTAATTCAAAGAATTCTAGTAGAATAACTGAAAAAATCCTAAGTCATATTTGCCATCCTATACTGAATTGGCTTCACCTCTTCAGAGAAAGACTTTTATACTCTGATGGATACAGTGTCAGTAGTACTTCTTTCCTCTACTAAATAGTAATGAATTAAAAGCATAAATGTTGTTTTTTAAAATGTTGATGGAGATGTCTTCTCAGTATTGGAAAACCTGCTGCGGTAGAGCTATGCATGAACGTGTTACAGAAAGTAAAAGCACATACACTGCTGTCTGAACACTACTGTGCAAGTTATGAGCACATGTGTCTTATAGTGCTATGTCACAATTCACCATGTTCTTTTTCCTTTAGCTACAAAGCCAGTGGGAGAGATGAACTCACCTGCAACATTGTGGACTGCATGGTTCAGACAGAAACTGTCTCTGAGGCCGGGTTCCTACAGCAGAAGATCAAAGATCAGTTATTTCTTATCTTCCAGGGTATCACCACCATGAGCCACTACAAAGGATTCATTTTGGTTATTTTGAAATTGAGTGGAGAAAGGAGAGATTTTTAAACTATTACCTATAACTCAAAATTCTCTTTTTTCCAGTTTCCTCCTAAATGCAGGCTCCAGGTTGCAGTACCTTGCATTTTCACTGACTACCTATTATTGTTATGCAGAATTCCCTGCTGCTTGCCAGCAGCTTTTCTCTGCTCACTCTCTCTCTCTCTCCCAGACCAGAGGAAAAAAAACCTATAACTTGCAGTTCAACCTTCTTTGGGTCCTTTGTCACCAACATCCATTTTGCTAAATTCCAAGCCAGAACAAGACTCTTAAGAGTGTGGACTAAGTTATTACTAAACAAAGTAAATTCCTATTTGTTACAGAAAGAAATATATAAGAAAAATCCTGATTATTCCAACATTGTCCAAAACCTTCCCCAACATTGTCCAATACCCTTCTCCAAGAATGTCCCAAAGCCCTCAATACTTGTCCAATTCTTCAGAGTTCATCACCACATGCTTGAAGAGTAGACATCTTTCCTTGGCATGTTCCAGCTCTTCCACGCAGGCAGTCGAAAGCATAATGCTGTCTTCTCCTCATTGTCCTCCACCAGGTAGTAGAAAAAAACTCCATAGTAAAGGAACCAGTAAAACTCATTTTCTTCTCAGCTTCTTAGCTCACATGACCTCTCCAGAAATACCTGAGTCAAGCTCAGCAAGAGAAACTGCAACACGGAGTTCAAATCTCCAACCTCTTTTGTTTTCAGCAAGCACATTCAGTTTATGGTTACTAAAAGCCATAAGTTTACCATCCTGGGCTAAAGATCCCAGGCCTCAGGCCCCATAGCTCTCATGGCCTGGCCTCCATCTTTCCTTCCCAAATGGCTGAATCTCTTCCTTCATCCCAGGTCTCCTTATGTTGGGGGCTGTGGCCCTCAGTACTGGTGGTGCTGCATTAAAATAGCAGTTATTGTTCATTGGTGGGTGTAGACTTGGAGAAGGGAAATTAAACCTTCTCTAGAGAAAAGAGGATTAAGAGATTAGGGAGGGAACAGAGAAAATACATGGAAAGGAGAGAGAAGACAGTGAGCTAAGAAGGAAGAGGAGGGTGTAGAGAACAGAGAAGAGCAGCAGGGATGCTGGAAGCCTCTGTGCTGCCTCTGCTATGTGGAGCAGAAGGGCAGGGAAGAAAGCCAAACTGTGGGCTTCCATCTCTAGTCCAGGCTGGCGAGGAGCCTGGGGAAGAATGTTGGAGAAACTTGTGGCCTATGTGAGCTGCATTAAAAATGAGGTACTTGAAAACTTGGTCTAATCTTGAAACTGTGAAGCTTAGAAGTCTTCTGGAGAACTGAAGAGTTTGCTGTGTTGCCATTTTCAATGTGGGATGTTTGAAGTGCTTGCTGTGTTGCTGTATTGAGTGAGTTTTGCTGATGCCGGGCCACTTTGGATTTGGAGCTGAACTAATTCTGGAGCTGTGCCTTTTGGAGAAGAATTGACGATGCTATCCTGGTTTTCCTCATTGGATTTGAATCTCCTACTTCCAGAGAAGGATTATCAATGCCATCTTGGCTTCTTCTGGCTTGGAGTGAGTGGAGCTGTGTCTTTGAAGAAGGAGCAGCGGTGCCATCTTAACTCTTTCATCCAACTTAAGGTGAGGCAGCTGCCATTTTGTGGATGCACATGTGGCTGCTGCAGCCATGCGCTCTTTGGATTAGAGAATGGAGTGTGTGGTAGGATTACCTTGTACCCCTCAGTCACTCTTGTCTAATTTATCTTTCAATAAGTAAATTTGTCTTTGCCTCCCTCTCAAAGCTTATGTGGTCTTGCTACTGCATGTATGGACTGGGAAGAACTTGATGTGTGGCTGGCTTTAAAAGGCCAGCGGCTCCCCTTTGTAAGTTTGGAAAAATGCCCCGTTTTGCCTTTTGCCACCCAATATCACTTATATTTGCTTATTTCTTTTTTCCCTGCCCTTCCGGGGATTTAGCTTTTAAGTTATCTCACATTACAGAGGAAAAACATGTTTCCCTTCTTGTTTCCCCTTATATCTTTTTGAAAAGAAAATCTAATTAAACTTATTCTCACATCTAGCATGTTCTCCTTGAAATTTGCAATCCTAAAGCAATAGGAGATAATGGCACCCAGGAGTAGGTGCCCTAGGCAGCCCCTATCATGTTCATTTACAAACTTGCAAATCTTCATTTTATTGAAATCTTGAAGACAGTCTTATTAAAGTGCCCCCTTGTTTTAGTATTGCTATCACAGAAAAACCACACAGTCTTTTGCATGCTGCAGGAACGTGCAAAAATACAAAAAACACAAAAATAATAAAAGCTAGGGAGGGGAGATGACTATGGGGAGAGAAAATCAATGTCACAGAAGTGAATAAGGACCACACATGAATAGAAAAGTTTTCAGCACTGAGTAGAGTCAGGCAGGCAAAGGGGAAGCTCTGAATGTTCCTATTTAATTTTTCAAAAATTTTTGATTGCCTTTAAATTTTTGTTTGGATTGCTTTTCCATTATTATTATTATTGGCTTATGAGTATTATCTTTATGTCCCTGTTCAATTTCATGTCATGGAATCATTTGGAACTTTAAGGACAATTCTTTAAATAGATCAGTAGCATTGTGTCCCTGATTGCATGTGTTTTATAACAAGTGGAAGATAAGGAAAAGGAGAAGATATGTTTTAGAGAAATTGATTTCAGAAAAAGGGAAACAACAGGTAGTATCCTAGGGAGTCAATTCTTTTGTTTTATCTATCAACCAAGACATCAGAATCTAGGTAACAATACATACCTTTAAGAATTTTGTTTCAAGCTCATAGATTTTCATTTTCTCTGAGATGTAGGGGATTAGGTCACATACACTAGGGACTAGGTCACTATGTGACATAGAGGATGGTAGATTTTATACAGGGAAGAGTTTTGAAATAATAATTGGGAAATTTGAAGATGAGTAGGCAAGTAGATATGGAACATACTAAGCACAGAGTGAATCTGCCTGTAATGTACTAGTCCCTATTGATGATGTAGGATCAGTGTTGAAAATACTAAATCTTATTGTTGGGAGTGTGGGGAACTACAAAGGTCTTTTTTATGGCTTATAACATAAGGCATAAAGACAGCTTATGGTCACTTAATTCCTTATCATTGTCCATAATTCAATGTTGTGTTATGAGTGCTCTTGAGAGAACAGCTGTCCTTTCCATAGCATGTGATATTTTTGCAGTGAACACCAGTGTCTGAAACAGTCCCCGAATCACTGAATTGCCACATCAGAAATCAAATTCTGTTCTCTGGGAAATATTTCACAACCAACCAACCTCTACTGAAATAGGCACAGTCGCTTGTCTTGTGGTACTAAAATAAAAAACAGTCTGGTAATGGTAGTGAATTCATGAGAACTAATTGCAAATATTCAATCTAAGAAATATACTTGTCCCTTAGCTTATCTAGTTGTCACCGTAACATGGTGTAAAAGCCGTAGTTGCATGTATTGTGTGCATGTATGTATATAAATATGTATTTATGATCACATAAAAAATCCCTAGCAAGTTGTAACTAGAAAAGTTACTTTAGGATGGCTCATGAGCTTACACTAAAAATATACAGCAGGCTTCTTGAGATTTAAGTGGTCGATAGAACTTGAAATGGAATCCCATCTTAGATATTTTATGAAAAAGGGAACCAATAAAATCATTCCAAAATGCATGAAAGCTAACCAGAAAGTACCCCAACACCAAACAGAAAATATAGCAACAGTAAACAGAATCAATGGAACAGGTGCTTACAGCTTGCAAGGGGTTCTACAACATACCCGACCCTGCTCCACCCCCGTACATTAGGGCGTTCCCGGGGGAGGAAACCGCTGTGACTGGTGTTACCATGTAGACACTATCTGTGGCCCCAAGTCCTCACAGCAGCACTGCCAAGCAGCTGCTCCCAGCTCTACTTCCAAGGGGATGCTCAGTCTAGGGCGAGAGATACCGTAAATCCTGCTCCCCTGACCTGCGATCAGCCTGGTGGGAGTGACCCCAGGAGTCCCCTTCTAAGAAACCTGTCACAAATGAACAAGAAACATTTAAAACTGTCAGCAGAACTGAAGCATAGAGCAAGAGGAGGGGAGGGGTGAAATTGGGGGTGGGATGATCTCCAAAGATTAAGATGATAGTTCACAGATGATAAAGTGGTGGGAGAACCCTAGAGTAAACAACAATGTAAAATAAACAAACAAATAAATAAATACCAAGCCCTGGGAGGCAAAGAGGTCAGGGATTGCTCAAGTTCACAGGTTTGAGACTACCCCTGGGCAACATAGCGAGACCTGGTCTTAAGTAAGTAAGTAAGTAAATAAATAAATAAATAAATAAATAAATAAATAAATAAATAAATAAATAAATAAATAAATAAATAAATAAATAAATAAATAAATCAATGAATCAATGAATCAATGAATAAATATCATTAATTAATTTATTTTAAAAAATATGCACACACACAAAAGACTTGGAAGACAGGAATACCACAATATCAGTCAGGTAAAAGGTGAACTTGGGAATTTCTCCTCATGACGTATACAGCAATCAAGCTTCCTGGAATCAAGTCCTGGATCCTCTACACCAGAGTGAAAAGGCCTAAAGATCAGTGGAAATCTGAGAGAATGAGAGACTTAAAGATGACATCAAAAATGCAATAATGTAGCAGAGTGTGGTGGTGCGCACCTTTAATTCGAGATCTGGGAGGCAAGAGGCCAGGGATTGCTTGTAAATCCACAGGTTCAAGACTACCCTGGGCAACAGAGCGAGACCTGGTCTCGAAAAAGCAGCTGGGTGTGGTGGCAGGCAGCTGTAATGTCAGCTACCTGGGAGACTGAGGCTGGGGTTTGCTTGAGTCCCTGGGATTGGGACTACCCTGGGCAACATAGCTAGACCTAGTCTCAAAAAAAAAAAGGCAATAATGTTTATGCTTGTGGTAATAAAAAGCCCCCTATCTCTCCAGGAGATATCAAATCATTAAGACTGGATGAAAAGTGTCTGGGTGTATTGGGCCAAACATGTTCTGAATGTCTCCGACTTTTGCCTTTGCAGATGGGGCTGCTGTTGAGCAGACTTTGACATACCATATGGGTCTGTGCAACCCCTCCAGAGTCTGAGGAGTTACACTCTGTTTCAGCATCTGAACAAATCTGTGACTGACTTTGGTATCTATAACTGGGTCCGGTTGTGACTAAAAAGAAATGTTCAAGCTGGGCGTGGAGGCGCACACCTGTAGTCCAAGCTCTGGGAGCAAGAGGCCTGGGATCACTTAGGTTCATGGGTTTGAGACTACCCCGGTCAACATAGTGAGACCTGGTCTTTAAAAAGCAGTCAGGTGTGGTGGTAGGCACCTGTAATCCCAGCTACCTGGGAGGCTGAGGCTGGGGATGGCTTGAGTTCACAGGATCAGGACTACCTCGGGCAACATAGTGAGATCTAGTCTCAAAAATAAAAAATGTTCACATTCAAATTGGACAATGTGTTACCTGTCAAAGAATGTGTTTCCTTCTCAGGATGTAGGCAAGATGGCCTGAATATGGCCACAGAAAATAACATGACCTGCAACCCCACCACCTCTGTGTCCTATGTGGTGGGCCATGTAAAATTACCAGTGGGATGGTTTCTGCTATGCTTTAAGGTAGCTGACCTTTATACCTGCAGATAGCACTGGAGAGCTCTG
Source organism: Uropsilus gracilis (assembly GCA_004024945.1). NCBI lineage: Eukaryota > Metazoa > Chordata > Mammalia > Eulipotyphla > Talpidae > Uropsilus > Uropsilus gracilis. Next base: position 6,980 of record PVHY01027508.1, read on the forward strand.
CAGTATTGGGACACTCCGAGTGTTTATGCCCCAAGAAGGCCCACGTAACTCAGAATATGAGAAAGAGAAGGGAAATCTCCTACACATCTACTTGTGATGACAACTTACACCATGGAGTACACCAGAATATAACTGTCTTTGACACCTGTTATGGTAGGATTCTTAAACACAGAAATAGAGCACCTAGTGTGTGTGATGGTCAAAGGTTTAAATGCAATATTGTATGATTTACCAGGGTCAGAAGTCAGGAACTAGGGCAGGTCAGGGAACCATACTGGAAAATCAGGCTGCACTACATCATTTACTACTGAGACACAATCATGACCATGAGGAATTTAAAGGGCTCTGTTTTAACCTGACTGACAATGCTCAACTTATTGAGCAAAAAGTTAAGACTGTTTATGCAATTGTCTCAGACATAAAGGTTCAGACATAAAGAAATGGGAAGGTTTCTTTAGTCTTGAACTATCTCCCTTAACCTCCTGGCTCCCAAGTATTGCAGGGCTGAAACAGGCTTTTCTAATCTTTTTTGCTATTTATTTCCTGGGGCATAACTGCCCACTGCTGTATACAATGAATTCCAGTCTGCCGTGGAGGATTCGCAGATCCATGACAACAACCACCACAGATTACACACACAAAGGCAGAGCACCATCTTTGACCTAAAACAAGCCTTATAGATATAAGGGTTACAACTAGTGTGTGGGGAGGAATGCTAGGGGCTCAACAAGACTATGGTTGTGGTTGAACAAGACTATGCAGGGAGAGCAAAAAATCTGCACACACGCACATTGCTTATTGCTTCTTATTTGGAGTTCATTGCCAGCCCACAGACACTTCCTGAGGAGTGTGGGAGCCAGTGATGTCATAAGTCTGGCTTTAACACCCTGGGAGCACAAGGCCAGGTATCCAGGAGGTGATAAGAAGTTAAGAGGGGGCTGACAGCACAAGCTGCTAACATCAGCAAAGGCTTACCTGCTGCTGAACTATCTTTATTCAATTTACTATAAAAACCAGTTGAACATGATATGTTAAGGTGGTTTCTTTAAGGTGTTAGGACCCCATCCTCCAGGTTGCCCACTATGTGATTAAAGTGTACCTTAAAGATTCCTGTTTCGGCTTAACTGGCTTTCTGTGTAGACTGGTGGACTGAACTCCAGTCATTCAGTTACAATGACATAGGTATGAGTGGTAATTGAGTCAACTTCTATCTCCTGATGTCTCTGTGGAGGGGAAGTCAGTGGGGTGGCCCTGAGAGCTTCACCCACTGTTCATTTTGGTTTCCCAGGTGACAAGCCCCAGACCAAGGTGTTTCCGCCCAACACAGTCCACTCCAAGGCTCTGGGGAAGCTATGACTCAAAAATTATAGATGAACCAATGATGTATAGAAAATCATTTGGATGATACAAATAGGCATTCACTACTTATCACAATATCACAACAAAATGGACAGTCCTTGAGTATAAACATTTGTCACCCACATCACATCCACAAGTCAAAGAGAAAACATCATAGTGGAATTGGATAAGAAAACAGGCACAGCAGAGAACTTAATTAAACTTATAAATGGGAACAGCTGAGCCTTTAAACCCAGTCACTCATCAACTTCATCCCAGCCCGCGCAAGTAGTAGCAGGACCACACTAACTATAAGCAGAGGCAAAAGCAGATTTATTCATTAAAAAGACAAAATAGACCAGAGTCACTGAGAATACAAGGCACCTGATGTGGAATCTTACCACATAGTCCAATCTCTTGTCCACAAAAACTGCACATGGGTCCTTAGCCATATGTGTCCACAAGATGACAGCTGTCCCACCTTCAAGCCAGATGAGGAAATCAAAATGGCATTGTTCCTCCTTCAGAAGCAGGAGATTCAAATTCAATAAAAAAAAAAAAACAGGATGGCTTCATCAATTCTCCAAAAGGCACTGCTCTGCATTCTTTCAGCTTCAACTCTAAAGTAGCCCAAAACCACCAAGACTCACTCAATACAACAGCAGCAACCATTCCAGACTTCTCATGGTGAAAATAGCAACACTGCAAGTTCTCATCAGGTCTCCAGACAATTCCCAAAATTCACAGTTTCAAAATTAAAGCAAGTTTTCAAGTACCATGTTTCCAATTCAGCTTACAAAGGTCACACGTTTCTCCAACATGCGACCTCAGGCTCCTTACCAGCCAAGGCTGTGGATTGAAGTCCACAATGTGGCTTTCTTCCCTGTCCTGCTACCGCACATGGCAGTGGCAGCTCCGAGGCCTCCAACCTCCTTGCTGTTCCTCTGCTCCCTCTCTTCTCCCAGTCTTCTCTCTCCCTTAAATCCCCCCTCTCTGATCCTCTTGTAGAAAACTTGACTTCCCTTCTACAAGTCCCTGCCCAAGAGGGCACAATTGCTGCTATCCTAATTGAACATTACCATGCTGGGGAAATGTCCCCCCAATTACACCACCACACTGCTACAAATTGCATCCTATTTTTGACACAGAAAAAGCATTTGATAAAATCAAACAGCTATTCATCATTGAAATTGCTCTATAAACTAGGAATAAAAGGGAACTTCCTCAAAATGATTCAAAGCTGAACTCCTATTGAATGGAGAGAAATGAGATGCTTTCCCTCCAAAGTTGGGGGAAAAAAAAACAAGGTCCCATCTACTGCAGTTTAATCAGCATCCTACTAGAAGTCGTAGCTCATGAATGAAGCTATAAAAATTAGGTATAAAAATTAGGGAAAAGGAAATCAAGTTGCTCTGCTTACAGCTGAGATGATGAAATAGTTAGAAAATTCTCAATAGCAAATTCCTCAGAATATAGAACATGCCACCTTATAATGGGTGGGATCGCACTGCACAATAGATTCTAGTGGAGCGGGTATTCCATAGGAAGGAATTGGCTCCCTTGTTCCACATGGGGAGTCAGACAGCTGAGACTCAGGAGAGCTGATGGCATGATTCCATTGTGAGACTCAGCTGACTTGATACCCATGAAGACATGTGGGTTCCTAGAAACATTTCAAGTTCCCAGGGAGGAAAAAACTGCCATCCCAGCTGAGGAGTCAGGCAGGGGAAAGACTTTCTTTGCCATGAGGGTCACCTGTTCCATTCTATTAAGCCCTTCAGCTGACTGGCTGAGGCCCTGCCCCCACCAGGGAGGGCTTGATCTCCTCAGCCTACCAGGAGAAATGCGAAACTTGAACCTGGACACCCAGAAAAATTTGAGCAATTTTCTGGCACTCGGAGGCTTAGTCAGGTTGAGACATAAAAAAAAACATCAATCCAGGTGTGGTGGCGCACGCCTATAATCCAAGTACTGGGAGGCAAGAGACCAGAGATCGCTTGAGTTTGCAGGATTGAGACTACCCCAGGCAACAAAGAGAGACCTGGTTCTTGAAGAAGCAGCCAGGTGTGATGGTGGGTACCTGTAATCCCAGCTACCTGGAGGCTGAGGCTGGGGATTGCTTGAGTCCCCAGGATTGGGACTACCCTGGACAACATAGTGAGACCCCAGTGTGAATTCCAAAATTCAAAGTAGAATATCTGATTTTTTCAAAGGGGAACCCTATCATGTCTGGGGGAGACCTATGAACCCCACAGTGACCACACTAGGGCCTCCTACTTTACACAGGGGAGACCCCATTCAAGGCCAGGGTGGATTCCCACTGTGAACCCCTGCTGGCCAAAGTGTGGTCACTTGACCAGCCTGGATAATCAACTGCCCAGTGTTCAATGGACTGGCAGTACCCACATGGGCCTGGCAAAGGATGAGGATTGGGACATTGTATGCCTAGTGTCCGGTGGCCTTACACTTGAAGCATGGTACTGGCAGTGCCCAGCCTCCTGACTGAGCAGCAGGCTGGCTCCTGGTGGGAGGAGCCCTCAGGGCAGCAACCAGGCTTTGACCCATTGTGTGTCCCTGGGGCTCCTATCAGGCCCTTCTTGGACCAACTGGTTGGTGAAGACTTTATTTTGTTTGCTTGTTTATTTATTTGTTTGTTTGTTTGTTTGTTTGTTTTTGGAGACTAAGGCTCGCAATGTTGCCCAGGGTACCACAGACTCAAGCAATCCCCAGCCTCAGACTCCCAGGGAGCTGGGATTACAGGTGCCCGCCATGGCACTCAGCTACTTTTTCGAGACCAGGTCTCACTATGTTGCCCAGGATATTCTCGAACCTGTGAACTCCAGTAATCCCAAGCTTCTTGCCTCCCAGCACTTGGGCAACAGGTGCATGCCACCATGCCTGGCTGGTGAAGACTTCAAAGGTTGTATCCACGAGGGTCTGGTGGGGGGGTGTGAGGGCCCATCTCAGCAACGTCAAGCTTTTCTTGATGTCCACGTCCAATCGCTGGATAAAGTGAGTAGCCCAGACAATCTGGCCTTTCCTGAGTCAGGGCCAAATCAGGTGTTCTGCAAAGGGCCTCTAAGGTGGCCTCGGACTCAGCCAGGTTATTGTCTGGTCTCTGGGTCACATTGGCCAGTTTCCAAAATTGACAACTTTGTGTGATGCTACCTGTGTTCCTGCCAGGAGGCAGGTCAACATGCCATCTCTGCTGCCCTGCCTGGAGAGTGCTGAGGGCCATCATCCATGTCATATGGTTGGTAGTTCCATGAGGGATCCATTCTGGGCACAACCTCAACCCCTATGGGGAGGGAGGGATCCGTCTGAGGGACCATATTAGCACAGGCTTCTGCAGCCTGCCAGACCCTCTCTCTCTCATTTGGGGTCAGGGTAGAGGACAGGATGGCATGAATACCATGCCAGGTAAGGGTAAAGGTCTGTGGAAATTAGCTGAATCTTTTTTTATTAATGTGTGAATGTTTTATTTATTTATCTATCTATTTATTTATTTAGAGACTAGGTCTCACTATATTGCCTAGGATAGTCCTGATCCCGCAGACTCAAGCAATCCCCAGCCTCAGCCTCCCAGGTAGCTGGGATTACAGGCACCCACCACCGCGCCCTGCTGCTTTTTCAAGACCAGGTCTCACTATGTTGCCGGGGTAGTCTTGACCCCATGAACTCAAGCAATCCTTGGTCTCTTGCCTCCCAGTGCTTGGATTATAGGCATGTGCCACCACACCCAGCGATATCTGAATCTTTTAATTTAGGTGGTGGGATCTTCAGGGAAGGAGCTGCTTGATATGAGGGAGTGAAGGGAAGGGAGCAGGCAGGATGCTGGAAGTAGCTGTGCCTTCACAAAGGGGAAGGGGACAAATGGAAGCAGGAAGAGTTTGAGGTGCAGGAGGGTTCAAGATGGGTTCGCGTTCAGGAGGAGGAGAAGGAGCAAGGAAAGCATCTGCTGAGGAGGAATGACTTTCAGAAGAGGGTGAGATCCCCAGTTGGTAAGGAGGTCCAGGAGGGGGAGGCAGGGAGGTGCATGGGGTGGGCAACTAGGACCTCCAGAGCCAAGTTGCAGGAAGAAGTGGGAGCGGGGTGGGCTTAGCCAACAGGACCTGGTAGTGGAGCAGAACTTGTGGAGAGAAGAGCTCTCAGCCCATCTGATGTTCCATCTGCAATAATCATCCAAGTCTTGAGTGTTGGATCATGGAGTGTCCTGCATCTGCTGAAACTGAGGTGGCACTGCAACCAGGCAACATTGCAAGGAAAACGAGATGCTTGGGCCTGAGACCTTGCTTCAGACCCAAGGCCTTGTGGGTGGACAACAGGCCCCCAGAGGAGGGGTCCGGTCCATACTGGAGGAGTGGTTGCCCATAGTGGACCGGGGAGGAACGGACCCTGAGAATTCAAAAGCGGTGTACCTGCAAGAAGCCCTCAGGTACATGACCGTGAGGCCAGGCCACATGATCTGCCATCTGGATGTTGGTGGCCAGAGGGGTGCTCGGTGCTGAGGCTTAGCGGAAAGGCCCCTCTTGGAAAGGACTTCTCCGGGTCTTCAGGCAACATGACCTCCCTTTCCCTGCGGCTTGCAAGTGGTCACAAGTGGTCGGAGAGTTCCCGCCACCAGTCAGTAGGAGGTGGGAGCAAGCAGAGGTGACAGGACCCCTGGCACTAGGAACCGGAGTGCCAGAGGGTGCAGATACCAAGCTGAGAGCAGAGCAGAGATTTCTGCTCCTCTGAGCGGGGAATCCACACGGAAGCTAAAACTTACAAAACAACAGATCCATTAACCAATGAACGATGAAGAATAAAGAACTGGGTTCAGGCCGTGGGACACGTCCTTGCCCTCCTGAGCACCAGGCTGCCTGTCCAGGCTGGTTCTGGGACCTGTTCCTAAGGAGCTGAGCATCTCTGTGTCTCCGTTACCTCAGGGAGTTTCCTGAGATCAACGCAAACAGCCGGAGCCCCAGGCTCTGGGTGTGCGGTGAGACAGAGGGCTGAGTGCCTGGCTCTGGGGGACACAGAACACTGGGTGATGATCCCTTGTCCATGAGTCCCTGAGGAGCTCCTGCCTCCTGCATGGTGCTATCAGGGCCTCCGGGGCCCGCAGCTGGAATGCTTCCCTAGGCATTGCCTGGCTGATGGAGGACAGATAGTCAGGCATTTGCCCTTTTCCCTGGTGCTGGGGTGACCCAGGCTGGAGTAAGCCCTAGACAGGTATAACCATATGGACGGCGGCCCAAAGATGAGCAAGGGACATAGGGGCTGGGCGGGACTTTGGCTCCCAGGGATGTAAAAGGGGCCTCAGAGCCGCGGCCCCTCACTCCCTGCTCACAGCACCATGGCCTTCCTCTGGCTCCTCTCCTGCTTCAGCCTCCTTGGTTTCTCCTCAGGTGAGTGTCATTCCTGGGGACCCTCCTTGGCCTGGGGGATGGCGTAGGGGAGGCTCCTGAGCCCACGGTGACTCCACACCAGGGTCACTGTGGAAACTGAGAGACTGAGGCCTGTGGCTGAACCCAAGGGCTCTGAGCCCCTCTCTGCTCCCGGACTCAGTGCCAACAGCTCACCTCACTTTGCAGGGACAGTGGCCTTTCTGGGCTCTGGGCCTCAGTGCTGTACCAGGTGTGGAGCAGAACCATCTGGGCCTCATGGGGTGGAGCCCAGGAAGCAGCTGAGGTGTGGCCAGAGGATCAGGATGGGGGTGGTCAGAAGTGACCCCCAAACTTTCTCATCATGACTTATGTAGTAAGACACTGCTAAGTGGTTAGATTCCAAAACAAAAGCAAAAGTATAATATCCGCTCTCTCTATCTACTCAGGATTTAGCCATCACCTTCCCCAGACCTGCCCTCAGGGTTTCTGTGACCCTCTTAAGGGGATCAGCAGGCTCCTGCTCTCCCTCCTCTCCTGGGGAAGAACCTCTGCTGAGGCCCTGCTTGTCACTCCTGGCCCGGGTCCCACACGTCCCGCTGAATGATAAACCAAGATCACTGGGCACCTCAGAGGAGGCTGCCTCACTATCTATCACCCCATGTCTCTGTCTCCACTGCTGTGTCCACGAGTGTCAGAGTTCAGGTACCTCCTGATGAGAACCCAGCTCCCCCATTCCCTGACTAGGAAGGGCTCTGCATGGTGAGGCCTCCTGGTTCCTTCTGGGGGATTTTCCATGATTATAAGATCAGATGAGAGTAAAGCCGTGTGTGGGGACACTGTGATGAGGGAGTGACTGTCCATGTCCCTGTGCTGTGGCAGTGGCAGGAGGTGCTTGGAGCTGGGCTAGGGGATCCAGGGAGCAACCTGGCAGCTGGGAGGGGTCACACCTGCCCCTCTTCTTTCTGTGGCTGTGTCCTTACTCCTGAGAGCTGTTAAGGATCCTATGTTCTGACCCAGCACAAGTGTTCTGTGCACACGGGGGACCCTGTGTGTGCTGCTTACCTGGACAGTGCTGTCTCTGTTTTCTGTGACCTTTTGTTCCCTTTCTGGCAGGCACCAGAGTCACATCTTATTAAATACTTGAGAAATTCGATGGTATGCAATTTGAGCTCCTGAAGTTCAGGTGGATCCAGAATTACATATGGGAACTGGTCAAACTCCACAGGCTGGTGATCGGATGGGGGATTATCTACTAGCTTAGGGGTCTCTGTTTTCAATCTCCACCTCTGCCACCAACAGACTCCTTGTCACGCTGTGTCTGTGAGGGGAGCAGGGCTTGCTCCCCACTTCTTAGGGAGTTATCCTGGAGAGTCAGGGAGGGTGAACTCTCCCAGCAGGGACCCAGGGCCAAGGAAACCTGATTTCTCATCCTGTGTCTGCTCCCTGGGCAGGAGGACCTGGATGGAGCTGCCTGTCTCTCTGCTTCCCTGGAGGGTGACAGGGGGCATCAGGCAGGGGGTTATCTTCCAGGAGGGGGTGTATGGCCATGGTGTTGTGCTGCCTGAGGTTGCAGCCAGTTGCTGCAGACTGACTGAACTCACCCAACTTTACCCTCCCCCTGTGACCTGCAGCCCATGGGGAACCTGCCAGTCTCCCAGAGCTGAGCATCAAACCCAGGATCATCAATGGGAGGGATGCTCGTCCTGGTGCCTGGCCCTGGCACGTGGCACTGCTGGTGAGGACACTGCACATAAATGGGGTCACACTGGGGTATTGACCCTTCAAGGGTCAGCTGGTACCCAGATGGTGTGACTGGTGTCCTGTCAATGTTGACTCATCTGTCTTCCTACAGAGTCGCCATGGAATCCCCCGCTGTGGGGGCTCCCTGATCAACCACAACTGGATGATCACCGCCGCCCACTGCAATTTCACGTGAGACCCAGCAGGGGACCTGGGGACAAGGGAGGGTTGTGGTCTGTCTTATGCATCCTAACCCTCCTGCTCTCTCTGGCAGAGCTTATAGGCCTGTGCTTGGACTGCATGACCGACGCTCACCTGATAACATCCAGGAACTGAGGATAGTCCAGGTGCACCCGACCTTACTAGATGATGTTGCAGGCAGATGAGGTTTTGTGGGCAAGAGGAGGGAGAAGCCCCTTCAGAACTTGACGGGAGCCAGAATATGGGGCTCAGCTCTTCTCCTGATCCCCACAAGTTCGTCCCCAGAATAGGACACCACAATTCATCGGTCTGAATTCTTCCTCCTTCTTCTCACCTGCAGGTCATTAGGCACCCCATGTTCAACCGCACCACTCGGCACAGTGACATCGCTCTGCTGAAACTGAGGCCGAGGGCTCATTTCAAGAGCAAAGTATCCCCAGTTCGTCTGCCCCGTGTGAATGAACAGTTCCTATCCAATTCCTTGTGCAAAATTGTAGGCTGGGGGTTCACCGACATTAATGGTAAGTGACCCAGTCAGGCTCCATCAGGCAGAATAGCCAGG
>PVHY01027509.1:0-16158 GCA_004024945.1 Uropsilus gracilis
GCCCCGGACCCCTCCCAGATGGGGGGATCCCGACTCCGTGGACTCAGCTCTCTCCGGCGGGGAACGTCCACTCAGCTTCACATGTTTGATTCCTTAAAAGAAAATTTAAATAAAGCGCATTTGGTGGACCGAGCAGCCCTTTTCTCAGAAGGGAGACAGAAGAGACGGCTATGAATAGCCCCTCTGAGGCCACGTTCCGGGGTCAGAAGTTGCCCAGGCTGTTGCCAGCGACGTCACCTTCAGACACCATGGCAACATCCGCACTGTCACGGGCACGCGAGACATACCTGTCCACGGGCAGGTGGACGTGCAGATGCGACCTTAGCCACCTATGGGAGAAGGGTTGTCGTGGCAACGGCAGCTCACCCTCTGGACCTGTGAGACCACGTGGCCCAGGCATGCAACCACCAGCTGGGGGGCGAACCCGAGACCAGAAGACTGCAGGGAAGGGCCTGCTGCCCTGTGCCCACCAAGCGCATCCCTCCTGGGCCGCACGCAAGGCCCTGGAGCCGGGCGGCCAGACCGGAGGCCCAGCTCAGCCTTGGGGGCTACCAGTCCAGACAGAGTCCCCGGGGCGTGCAAACAAGGCCTCTTGGGAGGATGGCGGAATCGGGGGTCAGAGACAGGAGCAGTCATGAGGTGGGGCTCAGGGACGCGCCCTCAAGTTCACAGGCTGGGCCGGTCCCGGGCTCAGCGGCCTGTCTGGTGGCCTAGGGTCCGGGGGGGAGGGGGAGGCGAGAGCCACATCTGGAGAGGCGGATGTGCAGGCCAGCATCTGCAAGCAGCTCCCCCTCCCCGCTGCTGAGAGTCTTCACGGGAGAAACGTCCCAGCGCAGGTTGCTGGGTTCTGGGGTGACGACCGTGTGTGGGCTTCCCGCTTCTGATGCTGGGCGTTTCCACACGTCGGTGCTTCCTCTGCTCGCTCAGCTCAGGTCCGGCATCCCAGCAAACCCCGGAAACTGGGACCTCAGCCGTCGGGAGATGGTGCGAGGCGGCCCCTTGCTTGGCCTGGCTTATGCGTTTGTCCAGCTCCAGCTGGGGTGGGGCAGGCGCAGTAGGAAGACCGGGTCACGGAGAGCCCCACCCCTGCTCTCCTTGCCCCGTACGACCCTCCTGGCCGTGGACCCAGGGGCCCCCAGGCCCCTCCCCTGCCCGCCGAGAAGCCTTGCAAGCAGGATCCGGCCGCGCCGCTCCCGGCAGTGGGGCGCAGGCGAGCTTATCCCAGGCTGCCGCTCAGAGCCACGACGGCGACAGACGCAGGAAACTGGGTGAAGGAAACGGGTCTGCAAGGGGCTGAGCCCACGGGGGGGTGGGGGGTTGCCCCTCGGCCGGCTCCGGAGTGGGGAGTCGTGCCATCTGGGCACAATCGCATCCCTCAGGAACCTCCAGGCTTCTGTTGCAGGAGACGGAAGCAGCACACAGGCAGGAGTGGGGGTCCCCGCCCAGGACCATGGACAACCCTCGCCCACCTCCCAGCCCCGTGCACAGCCCTCCACCGTGAGCCCCGTGGCGGGCAGAGCCCGGCCCCTCCGCACACTCACCAGCGGCCCCCTCAGGCAGGCCCACCCAGGGCGGCCGCAGACGCCAAGGACCCGGCCCCAGGCGACCCCAGCTCCCCGGCCTCCCTGGCCAGGCCACCCCGGCTCGTTTATTAATCAGCTAATATGTTCACATGCTTGGAGGAGGGGCGGCCCCCTCGGGGGAGCTAATTTCTGTGGCTATCCCTTGTTATTTACAGAATTCCGCACAGACAAAGCCACCCCGCCCCGCCGACGGGCGTGAAACAGAACCAGCCCCTGCCCTGGCGGCCTGGAAGGTTCCAGCACAATAGGAGCCCAGGGCCCCAGCGAAATGGAGAGCAGATGACCGACGCCCCTGAGCCTAGCTGGCCGGCTGCCCTGGACACCAGCCCGGGGAAGCATCTGAGACCTCAGGCCCCTCTGTGGGCCCTGAGGCTGCACCCTTGGCCCCCGAGAGGGGCCTCCCGGCAGGGCTCTCATGCCCACAGCGCCTCCTGGGCCGAAGCCACTTGGCGGGGACAGTTGAGGGGAGCTCGGCCACAGCTCCCGCGCCCGGCCCCGCTCGCCCTCTCGGGACTGCAGCCGAGGAAGGGCCTCCCTCACACCCGAAGCTCAAGAAGAGGTGGGGCAAAACGAGCCACGGGGCACTGGAAGTTTCTCCCAGCTGCTCCGCCCGCTGGCCCCAGATCGGGAAGAAGCTGGAGGCTCAGTGGGGAGCAAAGGCCCAGCGGCCGAGAGTCGGTGCTTTGTGGGGCAGCCGCCACACGCTCACCCGAGACAGCGGGCTGAGGGAGGCTGACCTGTGCCCCAGAGATGCGGCCCCCAGCCTGCGGGCACGGGCGACGTGGGTCAGGGCTCAGGCGGGACGGCCTGCACAGGGCCCAGCTCCAACACCAAGAGTCCCTCTGAGGGACGGGAAAGGGACGATACGGAGACCTGGGGAGGGGCCGCGTGTGGCAGACAGAGCCAGGGCCCCGACCCTGGACCGGGGGGCAGATGAGGCAAGGAGGGCTGTCCGCAGAGCCCCGCCGTGGCCGCGGCCCCTGGACGTCACCCGGCCACCGGGACGCACCCTGTGCTGTCTGTGCTCACGACCTGCAGGGCCTGAGAGAGTGGCACGCTGGCCTGCAGGAGCTGGCCAGACGGAGACGCGTGCCTCCTCCTTTATGGTGAAGCGTCTGAGCCACGGGGGTGGGGATCGGCCAGTCAGAGGGTGCCGGAGGGCCCCGCCTTCCGTCCAGCGCATGGACGCTCGGCCGACAGACGCCAGCGCTGCCAAGGCGGCTCCGGCTCCCCAGGCCCCGCTCGGGCCGAGCCCCGCTCTCAGGCCCAGGCCCCCCACCCCCACAGGACACATGTGCTTGGCGCCGGAGCCCCCAGGAGCGGCCTTGCCGGCCCGGTGTCCTTACCCACCGGGGTCTGGGTGGTCATCACTTCAGGGACGGGGCCTCCTGCTCATCCCGCCCACCGGGAAGGCAGAGAAGTGGCGCGCTTGCTGTGACGCCTCAGGCCCCCTTTCCTCGGGCAGAAACTCCTTGCTTCACTGGGACTCCGGAGGTGGGCAAGAAACGAGACACTGCCATGGCCAGAGACAAGGGGGACCCGACTCCCTTGTGCAGGACGCTGGGCAACGGCAGCCCGAGGCGACCGGTAGGGGCCAGGGGCCAGGGCAGCGGCTGCCGCTGGCTGAGCGGGAACCACAAGGCGGAAGCCAGAGGCTGACCTGCCTCAGTGGGCCTCAGGGGTGCGTAGACGACCACAGCTGGGACGTAGGACCAGGGGGGCGGGGGGCCATGGAGTCCAGCACGGCCCCCATGGCGCCAGGAGACCCAGCCCGCAGGAAGGACGCTGGGGCTCAGGGCCAGGGGCCAGGGGGTCCGCACACCCCTGGCCAGCTTGGATCCGATCCTCATAGCCGTGAATACCAAGCAGAAACTACCTTGGAAAGTTCGGCCGAGAGAGACAGAGAGCCAAGGAACAGACCCCGGTTGTCAGGATCGGAGAACGGACTCGAACGGACTCGAGACCAATACGGCTGGAGTTGGAAAGACAGACAGAGCTGGGCAGACAGACAGACAGAGCTGGACGGACAGACTCGGTGCTGACCCCTCAGAGTGACGTCATGATGCTGTTGGCGGTGCCTGCTTTCAGGCATGGGGCAAGGGTACTGGGCCTGGGCCCTGCAGGTCGTGAGCTCTGGCTTGGAGGGGGGGTGGGGGGGCAGCAGGACGCTCTAATCCGCTGACCCAGGTTTTCCTCTTCCTGGATTCTTCTCCTGCTCTATCATCCGTAATTGGATAACTTTTCTCCAATCTTCTCCTTGGACGGTGAAGATAAGGTTTCTGTTTAATCATCCCTCGCTAAGCACTTGCAATCAGGAGGATATTGCTGCTTTTAAAATAAGACAATGACATTTAATGACTTTCATTTCTCCCTATACAAAAGATTAATTTACATGCTGCGTTGGGGAACTCGCCTGGTCTTGGAAAGGCTGCAGGATGAGCCGCTCCAGCCCTCCCTGCCTCCGGCTCTGGGGCGGCTCTGTGTGCATTTACCTTCACGGTGCCATTCAGCCTTGGCCACGGCTTTAGCGTACCAGCAGCCAAGGGGGCCCGAGAACGGCGCCGGGGCCATCGAGATGCTGGGACCCCGCCCTGGTCCTGACGTGCTGCACCCTAACCCCAAAATCAACATGTGGTCCTTTCCATCCCGCATCTCTGCTGGCCGTCCTCATCTAGCTGGGCACCATCCTTCCACCCCGCACATCAAGACTCCCTCTTTCAAGTTCAAGTCCAGCGGCTGGTAGGAGCCTCCTCAAGCCCCCAGGGAGTGACCCACTCCTGCCTCTGGCCAGCGGCCAGGAGATATATCTCCTCCTGGCCTGAGTGACCAAGCGGCGGCCGCCACTGGCTGGTGGCTCCTGATGGCTGGTCACTTCTGTCACCCAGTCTGGTGCTGCTGACGAATGAGGACGGCGAGGTGGGCAGCACGTCCATCCTCCTCGCAGCTGCTGGAAGATCCGTGAGCAGCGGCAGCAACATGGTCTCCACAAAATCTAGAGCGTGTGGGAGGCCTGGGCGGTGCCGAGAAGGCAGAGCCACAGTCACTCGTGGAGGCGACAGCCCTGTTGGTACGGGGCAGTGACGCAGTTGAAAATTGTACAGGCACCAAAACACCCTGGTGGGCGGAGTCCGAAAGAACCGCGAGAGAAAACAGGCAGCAGGAGGACAGTGTCTATAAAGGGAGGAGCGAGGAGAAAGAGGAGCAGAGACGAGAACGGCAGACTGAGAGGACACACCCACGTGGCCTGGCCAGGGGAAGCCGCCTGGAAGACTGCTGGAGGTGGCGAGGAGCCATGGTGGCCAGCAGAAGAATGGCCAGTGTGGAGTGTGTGGCACCGCAGCAAGGTGGCCTAGTGAGCTGGTGCCTGGAGATGCCAGGGATGGGGAAAGCTGATTTGAGCATCAGCCATTGTGGAAGAAGTTTGAAGAGCCTTGGAGAAGCGGAGCAGCTTGGAACACTGGAGAGAGAAGCCAAGAGAAGATGCCAGAGAAAGACTGGACTCTGCAGAGTGCCTGCCTCAGGTGTGGAGGGGCGAGGGCGCCATCTTGGACTGTGTCTTTGGGACCTTGGCTGAACATGGTGACCGGGGTCAGACAAGGGCCACGTGTGGCCTTGAGGACTTTTGGTTTTCCCTGTTAAGTCCCCTGTAAATAGCCCCTGTTGTTGTTCCGCATCTGAGTGGCAGCTGCCAAGTGCGGGTGAGGGCACCTGGGTGGCAGATGCCGCACTTTAAGAGGGTTTTTCCCTGTGGCTTGTGGGTTGCCGGCCTCCGCCCTTTTGCGCCCCGATATCACGATGCCCACTTTGTGGGTCTAGAAGGACACGCTGACCGTCCCTGCAGGCCGGCCCCAAGCCCAAAGCTCATGGCTGGCCTTCCGCACCAAGAAGCCCCGTTCCACCCAAGAACGGGGCCCGGCCGCACCCACCGCGCAGCCCTGGCCTGGGCCCGCGGCGGGAGGCCTCGGCCACATCTGTTTCCAAGAGGCGGCCTCTCCTCGCTGGGCTTCGGCGGCCCCTCCCCGCTGGGCTTCCGAGGACCGTCGCGAGCTTCCGAGCACGAGCGCTCGCCCCCACGCGGGTTTATTGGCGGGTAAAAGCATCGAACGCGCTGGTGCTGGGAAGAGACCAGCTTCAAAACTGGAAGCAGCTCTGCCAGCCAGGCTTCCCAGCGCGGACAAGAAAGCCGGACGGCCGCCCCCACCGGGCCGGACGCAAGGCGGCTGGTCTGCTGCTGGCCCGGCCAGCCTGGGGTCTCCGGGTGCCCAAAGCCCGGCTGTCACTGTCTCGGCCATGACGCACGTTCCCAGGCCAACCTACACGACGCAGATGAGGCGCCGGGGCCCCTTCCCAGGCCGAGGTCTGCACCCCCAGGGAGGGCCTGGTGTCCGAGTCACGCCCCCCCCCCCGGGGGTGAGCCGCTGGGGTCCCCAGGCTGAGCTGTGTGGCCTCCAGGCTCCCGGCCCTTTGTGGTTTGCGTCTCCTGCTTCTTGCTCCACCTTAAACTTGAGCGTTATTTTAAGCTACGTTGCTGCGTGTTAATTCTCTTTGCCGAGCTCTCAGGGAGCTGCCCGAGAGCTGGCGTGATAGATGGAGGCTGCCGGCCCCCCCCCCCCCCCCGAAGGCGGCCATTTGCATTCAGAAGTTCCTTAATTATCTGTGTACACAGCGACCGCCACAGCCCCACGGAGACCCCGGCGGCCCCGGCCGCTGCACCGTGTGGCAGGAACGCAATGAAACTTAGCAGGGAAGGGTTTTAAGCCCGTGAGGAGGCTGCGTCGTGTTAAAATCTGCAGTAGGAGATGAAGACGTTCTCGCGGCTGCGTCCGTAATTACCAGGAAGAGCAGCTCGCTGGAAAGATGTCCCCGTGCAGCAAAGAAGATCTGACTGGTAACGCGAAGCCCCCGTCCTGTGGGCGGCCCGGCAAGCCCTCGGGGTCTGCGAGGCAACCCCGGGAAACACGGCGGGCACCGCCAGGCAGGGCTGGGGGCTCCCGCCTCTCGTTCTCACACGAGAAGACCAGCGACTGGGCCGCTACGGCCCTCATGCCACGGGAGGGCTCCTGTGCAGACATCCACACTCGAGTGCGAGAAAGAGACGCGCTTCACCGACCTGCCCTGACTAGCCACGAGGACTCTGGCCAAAGCAGGGTCCTTATCTGCAGCTTTGCAAGGTGCGGACCCCGCCAGGCACCCTGGGGACCCCGCTTGCAGGCAGCAGCACCCCCTTAGGTAGAAGAGAGGCCCAGGCTTGATGGGGGGCACCAGGACACAGCCCCACGGTCAGGAGGGATGGAGCGGACAAGGAGTCCGTTTCCCTGAGCTGGCCCCTGCAGAGCCTGGACAGCCACAGGGTCCCCAGGCAGCATGACTTGGGGTGTCCCCAGCAGATGAGGACACAGCAGCCATCAGGTGGCCCAGCAGAAAGGAGCAAGACGGGGGGGTGCAAGCCCTCCTCCACGGAGGTGGTGGCAGTGACACAGGGCAGCCCCCGGTCTCACCAGCATCCCCCCTTTCCTACCTTGGCCGGCAGCTTTACGCGTCTCCAACGACACACTCCCTGGCTTTGCGGCCCACAGGCAATTGCCACGTGCAGCGCGCAGGACTGCAGCAGCGATGAAGATGAGGAAAGTCACACCTCACGCGCAGACCAAGAACAGCTGCTGGGCCCCTCAGAGGGGAAGTGGCGGGTGAGGAATGCAACAGTGAGCCGCGAAGTCGTCACGCAGATGAAGGGGCTGTTGTTATTATTTCCTCAACAAACGGTGTTGAGAACATGTCACCTGCTCTGTGCGGCGCCCGTGGCCAGAACTGGGGAGCCGCATCTCTCCCCCTGGGGAAGCAAAGCTTGACGCAGCTAAGTGGACATGCCCTTTGTGTTTGCGTGTCCAGAGCAAAGCCCGCAGTGCGACGTTTGTGCTGCACCTTAAACTTAGTCACGCGTGTCCATGTTTCTCAGTAAAGCCAGAGAAAAAAGCCGGGCATGGTGGTGCACGCCTGTAATCTAAGATCTGGGAGGCAAGAGACCAGTGATCACTTGAGTTCACAGGTTCAAGACGACCCCAGGCAACATAGCAAGACCTGGTCTTGGAAAAGCAGCCAAGCATGGTGGCAGATGCCTGTAATCTCAGCTACCTGGGAGGCCGAGGCTGGGGATGGCTTGAGTCCGTGGGATCGGGACTACCCCAGGCAACATAATGAGAGCTAATCTCAAAAAAAAAAAAAAAAGCCAGAGTCAAAAAGAGGAAAGATACATTAGGAGTTCTCCAGGTCCGCAGGAAGGGCCTTGGAAGTCACTCCTCCCTCCTCATAGTAAGTAAAGCTGAAGACCGGGCATGATGGCGCAGGCCTGTAAGCGGCAGCCTAGGAAGCCACAGTCGGGGCCAGGGATTGTGGTTCAAGTCCCGCCAGGGGCACTTAGCGAGACCTAGTTCCAGAAAATTAGCTGGGCGTGGTGACATGCGCCTGTAATCCCAGCTACATGGGAGGCTGAGGCTGGGGATGGCTTGAGTCCGTGGTACCCCAGGCAACGTGAGCCTGCGAGACCTAGTCTCCAAAAAGTAAAAAATTCTTTTCAAAAATTAAGTAAAGCTGGAAAAACTGAATAGTCAGTAATGTTGCTTAAGTCTCTCAGACTGAGCTCAGGGGACAAACCGGGCCCTCGGAGACAGACAGGCAGACACAGTGACAATTTAATGGAGAAAAATCTCCATGGGAGCCAGCACCACGGCAGAAAAGCTGACTGCAATGGACACACCAACAAGTTGCTGGAGGCTCAGTTAGGACAATTCCAGGAGTTTAAAAGTCCCAGGAGACCCAGACACAGAAAGGCCTGCTGTGTTTATGAGCTTTACCTCCAGGCGCGACCAGGTTCTCACAGTAAATATCAGGGCAATCCCCTCATGCTTGGGGGAGGGGGAGGGCAGAGTTAACTTTTTTGAAATATCCCAGAGCTCCGCTCTTCTTAGGATAGGAAGAAAGAATAAAGGCTTAACCTCAGGAGAAGTTAGTTACCCAACACCTAGCCTGCTGGGGGCCGGTCAGAGTCTAACGGTCCTTCAGGAAGGGGATACTCAGCTCCCATCCACACTCGCCATCCTGGCCCACTGAGGAAGAGACCCAAACAAAGAGGGACACACATAAAGCCCGTAACTCAGAAGCAGAGACTTACGAAAAGTCCCCCACACCCCCCTTGCCACTGCATTGCAAAGTCCTCCCCTCAGCACTTGCTTTTACCTCGTAGCAATTTCAAAATTGTAAGCTATGCGAAATGGCAAAGAACTCAGTGTGAAGAGGCAGAGCAAGCATCAGAACCCGGCACGGCAGAGATGTCGGACCAGGAATTTTAAACAACTCTGGTTAATATGCTGAGGGCTCTAATGGATAAAGTAGACAGCATGAAAGAACAGATGGGCAATCTAAACAGGGAGACGGAAATCCTAGGAAAGAACCAAAATGAAATGCTGGAGATCAAAAATACTGCAGCAGCAACGAAGGGTGCCTTTGATGGAGTTATTAGAATATTTAACATGAATCCAGAAAGAATCCCTGTGTTGATAATAAAATAGAAAATAAAATAGATAATAAAATAAAAATAGAAATCAAAGATGAAAGAAACTTGGAAAAGAACAGAATCTCCAAGAACTGTGGGACAATATGAAAGGCATAACCTTTGGGAATACCAAGAGAAGGGGAAGGAAGGGAGGGAGGGAGAGAGGGAAGGAGGGAAGGAGAGAAGGAGGGAGAGCGAGAGGGAGGGAGGGAGGAAGGGAGGGAGGGACTGAATTAATAGTTGAGGAAATGGAAAATTTCTCCCAAACTAATGTCAGATACCCAGCTGCGGAGCCAGAGATCTCAAGAGAATACCAAGCATGCAAAGGATGACAAACCACCTGCACCTAGGCATGTCATTTTCAAACTTCAGAAAATCAAAGATAAAGAAAAAATTCTGAAAGGAACCAAAAAAAAGATTTCATTTTATGGGCCTTATTTAGACCTTGCGAGCTTGTCGGAGGTACTAGCATGGAAGTGCAGTCACTCACATACCCTCAACACAGGAACAGTGTGTGTCTGTTTGGGGAAGGCCGTCCTTTTCGACGGAGCATGTGACTTTAAGAGGGACACATGTGGAGCCGTGAGGGAGGAAGGGGACACCTGCTTCACCAGCCAGATCAGCTGAATCAACCCTGATGATCATTGGGGTGACAGAGGTCGCAGCCAGATCACCCTCACATCCTTAATGGACCTTGCACTTCCCCCACAAAACCAAGTAAGAAAGAAGAGAGTGGAACGAGCGGATGTGTTAAGAAAAAACACCACCAACTCAGAATTCTGTACCCTGTAAAATTATCCTTCAAATGTAAAGGAAAAATAAGGGCTTTGCAGATAAACAAAAGTTGAGGGAATGTGTTGATAATACACCTGCTTTGCAAGAAATATTAAAAGAGTTCTTGAGAGAAAAGAAAATGATGTAGGTCGGAAACTTGGATCTACAAAGGGGAAAAAAATCAATGAAAGAATAAGGGGAAGGAAAGTGGTATTTTTCTCTTTCTTAATTGACCTAACAAATAGCAGTTTATTCAAAATAATAACAGTTTGTATGGTTATATTATGATCCTATTATATGTAGCCATATATATATATATATATATATATATATATATATATATATATATATATATATGATAGCAATGAGGCAAGGAATAGGAAGGAAAAATTAGGGGCTTTTGTTGTCCTTATTATAAGGTACACATACTATCCATGATATAGTATAATAATAGTAATAGATGAAATAAGCATTTATTGAAAACTCCAGTCCAACTTTTTTTTTTTTCAGAGCTATGTTGCCCAGGGTAGTCTTGAACCCACAGACTCAAGTGAATTCTAGCCTCAGTCTCCCAAGGCTGGGTTTAAAGATGCATGCCACCGCACTCAGCTAACCATTTTTAATTTTTTTTAACACAAAAAAATCAAATGTGACTGATAGACTTTAAAAGAAGGAACAATTGAATCATTTGAATTCTCAGTAAAAACCACAAAAGGCCGATAAGTGTAAAAGACAAAAACGGAAACAAAGATCAAGGGTAACAGATCAAAGATCAAGAAAATAGTTGTGAATGTGGTAAATATTAATCCCATAATATCAGTAGTCACTTTGAACATCAATGGTATAAAAGCACCAATTAAAAGAGATTGTTTGAGTGAAGAAAAAAATGAAGATCCAGCCACATGCTGTTTACTAGGAAGTATGAATACATAGAGTAGAGAAAGACATACTAAACTAACACCAATCAAAAGAAACAAGTTGTTTCTGTAATTTTAGATGGAAAAGATGTCAAGGTCAGGAAAACTATGAGAGAGAAGGAGGGTACTACTCTCTAAGAAGAATGACAATCCTCTCTGTGTATGCTTGTAACAATAGAATATCAAAATATGTGAGGCAAAAATTCATAGAGCTGTAAGTAGAAATGGAGGAATCCAATATTATAGTTGGAGAATTCAATACTCCTCTATCAGAAAATGAACAGACATTAAAAAACTAGTAAGGAAATAGAAAAGACATAGTTGAACTCAAGAGCATCATTAATCAACTAAATATCAAAAATATCTATGACTACTTTAACATAGTAAAATACACATTCTTCTCAAGTTCACATGGCTATTCACCAAAACAGACTGCCTTTGGGGGCATGAAACACACTTCAGCCAACTAAAATGAATAGAAATCACACACTATCTACTCTCAAGTCACAATGGAGTTAAATTAGAAGTCAATAACAGAGATAAGAAAAACCCAACAGCTGGGCGTGGTGGCGCATACCTTTAATGCCAGCCTATGGAGGGAGGCCAGGACTGGGAATTGCTTGAGTCCACAGGTTCGAGACCTGCTCGGGGCAACATAGCAAGACCTAGTCCCAAAAAATAGCTGGGCGTGGTGGTGCACGTCTGTAATCCCAGCTACCTGCGAGGTTGGGGCTGGGGATCGCTTGAGTCCGTGGTACCCTGGGCAACATGAGTCTGAGGTTCCCCGGGCAACACAGCAAGACCTAGTCTCAAAAAAAAAAAAGAAAGAAAAACCCAACATATATAGAGATTAAGCAATACACTTCTAAATAACATACAAGTCAAGAAAACCTCAAAAGGAATTGAAAATACTTTGAACTAGATGGAATTGAATACAAAGCTGATGAAAATGTATGGGTTGCAGAGAAAACAGTTTTTAGTGGAAATTTATAGCACAAAGTGTACATACTTAAACAAAAGAAAGATCTAAAATCAATTACCTACATTTCTACCTTAGAAAATTGGGAAAATAAGAGCAAATTAAACCCAAAGTAAGAAGAAGAAAATAAATAATTAAATTAAATTAGAAATCAATGGAATTGAAAACAGAAAGTTAACCAGGAAAATCTAGAGAAACAATAGCTGATTCTTTGAAAAGATTAATATAACCAATAAGACTCTAGTCATGTTAACTAAGAAAAAAAGAAAGACGACATAAATTACCAGTAATGAAAGAGGAGACATGACTACAGAGGCTAATAAAGGATAATAAAAGAATATTGTCAGCGTGATGTTGACAAGACACATCTGATAAACTACAGGATACTCCTTGAAAGACAACTCACACAAGAAGAAACAGACCATCTCAAGCAGCATGTATCTATTAAAGACATTGACTCCATAATGAATGACCTTCAAAAATAGAAGGTACTGTACCAGGACTACCTGATTGACTGGCAAATTCTATCAAGCACTTGAAGAAATCATACCAGCTCTCTACAGTTTCTTTCAGCAAATAGAAGCAGAAGTACTTTGTCACTCATTCTATGAGACCATCATCACCTACTACCCAAAGTAGACAGAGACATGACAAAAAAAGAAAAATACAGAGCAGTATCGTTCATGAGTATAGACGCCAAAGAACAGCAAATCGAGTACCACAAGAGTTAAGAATTATACACCAACCAAGTGGGATTTGTGCCAGGTTTGCAAGGCTGGTTCAACATCCAAAAATCAATTAATATACTCTATCACAGGAACAGGGCAAAGGAGAAAAATCACATTATCTCATCGATTCATGCAGAAAAAAACTTTTAACAAAATCCCAGGCCATTCCTGACAAAAAACTCTCTGCAAACTATAAGGAATTTCCTCAACTTGATGAAGAATATGGATCCAAAAACACACAGCTAATACCACACTGACTGGTGAGAAATGAGAAGTTTTTTTTCCCACTAAGATTAGGGACAGGGAAAAATGTCCTCTTTCACCATTCTTTTTCAGCATATTATACTGGAAGTTCTGGTTAATGTAATAAGACAAGAAAAGGAAATAAAAAGTCAACATATTAGGGGAAAAAAATGACACTGTTAATTGGCACATGACATGATTATATGGAAAACCCAAATATATATGCAAACCAACAATAACAAAAAGACTCCTGAAATGAAAAAGAAACTACAGCAAGTTTGTAGACACAAGATTAGTACATGAAAGTCAATTCCTTTTGTAAACATGAGCACCAGGAACTCTGTTCCTTGCTGGGGGAATACCACGCATTACTTTGGGAGACAAGTTAGCAGTAGTTTCTTAAGAAATTATACGTAAGGTTCTCATTCAGCCCAGCAATCACGCTCTTGATATTGACCCAACGGAGTTGAAATGTATGCCCACAAACCCTCTTATAGCTGTTTACAGCTTTACTCACAAAACGGGGATAAGAGAGCACCCCGCAAGGACTGTTGAGACCCCGTAGGGCGGCCCTAACCATGCCAACAATTGGTGTTTACCACTATCATCGCCTCCCATGCTGGGTCAAGAGGAAGCAGGTATTAGCCAGTCCATCTAGATCCTGTAAGGCAGGATACCAACTGCAGGGTCACCTAGAAGCCCCAAGTCTGGGGAAGGAGATATGAACAAAGTGTGTGGGGGGGGTCAGACCAGGGTCAGCTGAGCTCAGGAGCCAGAAAGGGCCACCAATGAGGAGAGGCTGGGCAGACACTGCCACTGCCCAGTCCTTGAAGACCATGGCTCCCCTCTGCAGCCAGGAACCCCGCCTCCATCTGCCCAGGCCAGGCACACAGAGAACCAACCCCTCCCAGCAGAAAGGGCAGCAGAGCTGATGATGACTGAGGACCTGGATCTGCAGGCTGGCTCCATCCTGAGCCTCCTTTGAGATTAGGAGAGGCCAAGGTCAAGGCCAA
This sequence comes from Uropsilus gracilis, assembly GCA_004024945.1. NCBI lineage: Eukaryota > Metazoa > Chordata > Mammalia > Eulipotyphla > Talpidae > Uropsilus > Uropsilus gracilis. The sequence goes on from PVHY01027509.1 coordinate 13,787, forward strand.
GGTCAAGGCCAGGATCATACAAAAGCTGGTTCACAGTGCAATCACTCGTCATGCCTTCCAGGCTCGTTGGGGTGCACCAAGCCATCTGGTCAGGGAGCCCTGGCCTCTGGCTCCTCATCTCAGGCTCCTCACAGGAAGCCCCACCAAAACACCCCACCCAAAGCCTGGTAAACTGAGGCAAGACGGCTCGTATCAAAGGGCAGCAGAAAGAGACCCAGTGGCTGGCGAGGGCGTCCAGCCCCAAGGCACTCCCCAGGCTTCCTCTCCCTCCCAGCCTGGCTCCCACTGACCCCCAACCTTGAGACCTGTGGCCCCGGAGGCCGAAGGCACAGCTCAGAATTGCCACAGCAGCTCATTTAGTCTAATTGTGAATCTTCGCGGAGGGAGCTGAGGAGGGAGCTGATGGGCACGGTAAATCATCTCTGCAGCAAGAGGGGAAGCTTCCCCTGGAAATTAAGGGACGGCTGTTGACAGGCTGGACCGTCAGCGCGCCAGCTGCCTAATGAAGCAATAAAGGCCTTTGTTCTCCTCACTTCTCGCTGCCCTGCTCTTCCATGTACAATTATTACAAAAATCAAAGAGAGGAATGTTGCCTTGAGATATGATTTCCATATTGGTATGGATTTTATTATACAAGCAGTACAATACGCGCCATTATCATTTTGATTATATGCGCCTTTCATTTGCACGATTGGACCATTATCTGCGGTACATTCATTACATTAGGAGAACTGGATCTCTCCTTCAGATGAATTGTAAAAAAAGACTTCTATTTCCGCAGATTGATATTTCCGGGGAGCACATTAGCCAGCAAACATTATTTGTAAAGTTTGTTTTTTTGAGCAGAAACTCTTCAAAGAAGGAAATAACCTGATATTTCTAAGAGACAGAAAAGCCCGGGGCTACAGGCAGTCAATGATGGCAATTTCGAATGCGCGGCTATTAGGGGCTCCTGATGACATGCGACGCTCCTGCAGAGGGAGTCAGCTCGGCTCAGCCCGTGGCCTGGTCGGCAAGCAGGGCTCGGCCTGGCCTCAGACCGCGGCTCAGACTCACAGGAGCGGAAGCTGGTCTGGGGGGGTGGAAGGGGGTGATGCTTGAGTCACTGAGCTCGTTTCCCCGTCTAGACACACAGGAGAGGGAGTGTGCAGTGGTGAGGGAGGGAGTCAGCCCAGGGCCTCTCAGGGGCTCCCAGCCCTGTGCTCTGCCCGGGGGACCTGGTGCAGCCTGACTGTGAGCTCTGGGGAAGGGAAGGCCGAGTGCAGAGGAAGAAGCGGAGATCGTGCGGGTGGTGGGTATCGCGCTGGCTCTCAAACCAGCGCCAGGCTCCTGGCTCCCAGCTCCAGGAGGAAATCAGAGGTGGGCCTGGCTCTTCCTCCCAAGGGCACCACCCAGACCCCCAGCTCCAAGTGGCTCTGCCCAAGGCTGGGAGCTGTGTTTCCTTGGGCTTGGTCTACCTCTGAGCCTCAGCGCCCGCACTGATAAAACGCATCCCTAGACTACCTCATCGACCACTTGGCGTGTTCACAGCAACAATCAGAGTGGCTGGTCGGGCATGGTGACGCACACCTGTAATCCCAGCTATCTGGGAGGCAAGAGGCCAGGGATCGCTTGAGTTCATGGTTAGAGACTACCCCAGGCAACATAGTGAGACCTGGTCTCAAAAAAAGCAGCCGGGCGCGGTGGTGAGCACCTGTCATCCCAGCTACCTGGGAGGCTGAGGCTGGGGGTCTCTTGAATCCACGGGATCAGGACTACCCCAGGCCATATAGCAAGACCTAGTCTCAAAAAAAAAAAAAGAAAATCCGAGAAGGCTCCAGGTGGGAAAGTCCTGGGGAAAGCAACACGTGGCAAGTGTGCATGCTAATATACATGCATGCACACACACACGTATGTGGTTTGGTTGGTTTTTTTTTTTTCAGTTTTCAGGCAGCGTTAGAACTCAGCAAAATAGGTGATGGGAAAAGATGGGAAAACCGAATCACTAACAAAATGACTTTCAAAATGAGGTCTTTCCCGCCCACAGGAGGTGCACAGCAGGTAAGGGAACCCGGGATCAGCAGATCGGTACTTTGAGGGTCTGGGCAATGGAAGGTGTGACCCTGCTACACAGCTATCTTTTTCCCCTTCACTATCCCCTTCCCCCTCCAGCCCCTTCCCCTGCCTTCTCTCTCTTAACCTCAGACCCCGCCCTTCCTTAGTGCCTGCTAGTTTCTATGACACTAGCCATACTGATACAGTAACACACACTGTTGCAAGCATAACTGCTCTGCAAACTGCCAAGTGCAGGCCAAGCTTCATGCCCAGCTCCGTGTCACCTCCTCCGGGGGGGCCCTCCCTGGCCTCCCAGTGGAGGACCCGCCCCCCCCCCG
>PVHY01027510.1:0-16159 GCA_004024945.1 Uropsilus gracilis
GGGGGGGTGAATCCCGGTATTACAAAGATATGAAATGTATATATATATAAACTATTTGATTATAAAAAAATTTAAAAAAAATAAAAAAATTTAAAAAAAGAAAAAAAAAAGAAAAATGAAATTTATGGTAACTTCTTTAATATAATATTGGCATTAATTTTATACTTCAATTGTTTATAACAAATATGTGTAAATACAGCTATTGTCTTTGTGTTGATTTTGTATTCTACAGTTCCAGTGTATGCATACGATAGATCTAGTAGTGTGTGCATGTGTGTATGAATAGATTTATATATGTACATATCTATGAACTTTTTGACATATGAGTTCAGGTTATTTGGAAATAGAAATAATTTCATTTCTTCAGTCCTACCATAAGTCATAGTGATACAGGGTTGCAAGTGGTGCAGTTAAAAATTGTGTTGGCACTGGGCTACCCTTTTGGGCAGAGTCTGAGAGAAAGACCCTGCATGAGAGAAAATGAGAAGTGGGAAGAAAAAGTGGAGATAAAAGGAAGGAGTAAGGAAAAAAGAGGAGAGAAACAAGAGTGGCAGACTGATAAAACAGCCCATATGACCTGGCCCAGGGAAACTCCCTGAAGAGTGAGCTGGAGGTGGCAAGGTGCTATGGTGGCCAGAGAAGAGTAGCTGATGTGGAGAATGTGGCATCGTAGCAAGGCAGCATAATGAGCTGGTATCTGAGATGGCCAGGGATTTGATCAGCAATTGTAGAAGAAATTTGAAGAGACTTGGAGAAGTGGAGCAGCATGGCACACTGGTGAGGAAGCAATGAGAAGACACCAGTTTCTTCCACAAGCCCTGGCCATCTCCAGATACCACCTCACCTTGCCACCTTGCTGTGATTCCACACTCTCCACATCAGCTACTCTTCTGCCAGTTACCATGGCTCCTTGACACCTCCAGCTCACTCTTCAGGGGACTTCACCTGGCCACGTGAGCCTGTTCTATCAGTCTGTCATTCTCGTCTCTCTTTTCCTTCTTTCCTTGCTCCTTCCTTTTATCTTCATCCTATCTTCTCACTTCTCACATTTTTTTGTTCAGGGTCTTTCTCTCAGACTCTGCCCACCAGAGTATCCCAGTGACAATACAATTATTAGCTGTGTTACTCACAACCCTGTATCAATAGTTCTCTGTCTTCGTCATCATTATCATACCTGTTGAGAATTTTTGCTTCAATATTCATAAAGATATTAGTTTACCATTTTCCTTTGATGGTTTGCTCTGTTTTTCTATCAGGATAAGTTGGTCTCATAAAAAGAATTAGGAAACCAACCTTCTATGTTTTATAAAAGAGAATTTTTTGTTGCTTTTCATTAGAAATATCTGAACATTTCTTAGTAACACCAACTAGACTGGATAATTTTTTCCCTTTGAATTTTTTTAATTTTTAATTTTATTTCTAAATTCTTATAAATTCTTACATAAGTAAATAAGGTAAATGGTTAATGGCATGCCTTCCCTCCTCCATCACCCACCCCCTTGTATTCACTCAGTCTCTCAGTCTCCACCTTCCCTGTTCTTTTTTGGTTTATGTTGGGTTCATTGGTCCTTTGCTCTCTTTTTCTGTGACTTTATCCGTTTGTCGGATGAGGAATTGTGTCCCAGGGCCCTGGCATATTGTACTTGATGGTCTGTAGTCCTTAGCTTTGTATTGGGCACCCAGTCCATGTTCATTTAGGGTCAGTTGGTATCTTCTAGTTGCTGGCTCCGGTACAATCTCCTTGCCATTCTGCTGTCTCTGCACCTCATTTCTCTGACCTCTGGCCTTGAAAATCTTTTCCTCCAGCCATTGTCAGTAAGGCGGTTTCTCGATGGGGGCAGGCATTCATTTATGGACCTTGCAGGTCATCGCCTCTGCATCTGGTTGCAGATTTGCTGTGGAGCCAATGCCCTGACTCTGCAGGCCTCCTCTCCCAAGGTTTGGGGAGGGATCTATGTTTCCTTGGGTGGTAAGTTCCACATGGGGGTTTGATTCATCAACTTCCAGTAAAGCCATAGATGAAGGTCTGATAGGTCTTTACCACAGTTATTTCTCCATTCCAGTATCTACTATCTTTTGAATGATCCTTCTTCTATGTCCCACACACGTTCATGTGCAGGCTCTTTCCTGGTCCCTCATCTGTTCTATGTTGCTGTGTGCACATTTATGTTATTAGTCCTCCTGTGAGCTAAGTGGAGTGAGGGGGAAGCAGCAAGGGTGTCATCCTACCCCCCTTCTCCGCTATGCCTGGATCAAGGATGGAACCAGTCTTGTGCGCTGGTCAGGTCCGGGGGTTCCAGCCTGCCCCCGCATCCCCCTTATGTGCCAGGTCGGTAGCAGAAGGGCCCAGTGGGTGCTGTATGGTTGCTGAGTGGGTGTAGCTGCTGGCCTAGTTTTGCCAGTGGCTGCGGGCGCCTGCCCATCAGGGCAGGCACAGATTCCACGTCTCCCTTTGAAAAAATGTTGAATTCTAGTTATATCTCTCTAAGATGAGTATATTCAGATTATCTGTTTCTTAAGTATTTTCAATAGTATATGTTTCTAGGAATTTGTAAATTTCACTGCTTTATTAAATTCATCAGCATGAAATTGCTCATAGCATTTCTTTATAATTACTCTAACTTTACAAAGTTTAATATTTCTTTCATTTTTGCTAAGTGGTTTGCTATTTTTGTTGATGTTTCAGATTTCTGGTTTTCTTTGAATTTTCTCCAGAAGCCATTATATCTAAAAGGAGAGGTAATATTATTTTTTGTTCAAGTTTCTAATGCTTATTTTGTTTCTTATGTTATCGGAATGGCAAAGATATCTAATAAATGTTTAATGGAATAGCAGAAGTGAAAATGTTTGCTTTTCACCAATTTATAGCAAAATATTGTAGGAAATAATACTGATAAGAAGAAATAATATTATTAGTATGTTTTGCATATATTTAATTTAATAGATTGAAAATTTCCTTCTATCTATTCACTTCACTGGGTCATTCTTTAGTATGAGTGATATGGCATCTATCAGTCTTTTACTTGTACCTGTTGCAATGATCACATCATTTTTCATTAGTACTAGTGAAAAAAATCAGTAATACATAAAAGTAATCATCTATCTATGATTCTATGGATCAGTAAGGTTTACTCATATGCCTGGTGGCAACTTTGTTTGATTAAAGTGTAATTACCTCATCTAGAACAACTGCACTAACTAGTCTCAGGTTCATATACTCATATTCTAAAATATCAGCATGGATGTACTTTACAACAGCAGAGCAAGAGAGAGGAGAAACATGCAAGTGGTCTTAAACACTTCTGTTTGTTAACTGCCAACATCTCTTTACTACATAATGTTGCCTAGGCAAATTCAGCATTAAGTTGAAGGGAATATATTTCCTGTCTTTTAATGAAAGTACAGTTACACTGCAAAGAGTGTACATGTGGGGAAGGATAATGGATTGGCCCATTGGTGAAAGCTATATACTTCTAGAGGTATACAGAAAAATTAATGGTGAGAAATACTATATTTATAAAGAGAAAAGAATAAAAGCACATGGATATTTCTGGTGATGACGGGAATTTCAGTTAGAATAGACCATCTTGAAAAATCTTTTGTAAGAAAATAGTACTTGCACAGGCATTGGGAGATGCAATAAAGTTATATAAGTGTATTTTGGGGTCATCTATTTTACAGGTAGGGAGCATAGATACCACAGAGAACAAAGGATAGAATGTACCCAGTGTTTTTAAGGGTAATAAACTAGCATATATGATTATGTGAAATGAGCCAGGACAACAATAATGAAGACATCATGTAACATCTAATGAACCTTTAAAAAGAATTTGATTTTAAATTGAGTTGAATAGGGAGATACAGTGGTAAATAAAGTTATAAAATGTTTCAAATTAAGTCTGCATTAAGATACAAAGCAACAAATCCTGTTATAATACCAACACAGACTGTTGTGGGGAGAAAAGAAGCAAGTATATTACTGTTATAGTGATCCTGACAATAGCTGGTGGTATCTTTGTCCCACTGTCTACTTTGTTTATTGTTGAAATGGTGAAATTTGGTTGACACCAATATTTTCAGCCAGTATTTTCTCCATGGGATAAGGAATGTCTCCAGAAGAGTATAAATGTCAAGTACTAAGGACTATCATGTACACCAGAATTTAACAGACTAAAAATGTAACTGAGATAATATTTGAAAACTAGAAACAAGGTGAACACAAATAGAATGAGAAGTATTTGTCAGAAAGGAAAGCAGTGTCAAATTGACTATTGATTAACCAGAGCAGTTTTAAGTGGCAGTTATTTAGATTACAATTTATTAAGGAAGTGTGCAAGTTAATATAGTGCAGTAAACTACCAGCTTGGTAATAAATTTGCTTAGACATCTGTTTTCCTTATTGATTTTTAAAGTCCATACTCTTGCACCTGAAGTTTCCTTTCCTTCATGCTGCAGAACATGTGTCTCAAATCCCCTTGACTTAGACTTAATCTAACAAGACAAGTCTGCCCACACTAAGATTTCTGGATCTAACCAACTGCCAAGTTACAGTTTTAATCTATTTTCCTAATTTTAAAATACCAGGAATGTAAGATACCTTAGTACTTTAATCACAAACCTTGAAAAAAGAACATATACATTTATATCACAAAAAGAACATTTTTACATGGTTTGTGGTTGACATAAATAAAGTAAGCAAGGCTGCTATGTATAAGTGAAATATTTGACAATATTTAAAGTGGAAACATTTCCGCAGCTAAAATCTTGGACTTAATGAGCTTACCAAAGTTATTAAAATTAAAAATCATATTTAGGAATAAATGCATTAGCAAAGAACTAAAACATGCAGAACACATGATTTGAAAAATAAATAAAATATCAACAACATCAAAGAATAGCTGTAAGTTCTCACTTATCATGGAGTATCAGGTAGGGTTCAGAATAGTTCTATGTTTTTAGTGAGGACAATTTTGCTCTACAGTAAAGATAGATTTTGATTTTCTCATATAAATATTCAAAATAATGCCAAAATTATAAGATTGATACTAAATAACTGTGTTTACAACAAAGCTCAAAATAAAACATTACCTATATCTAAGGAAATACAATTCCTAGCATCCAAATAAATGTCATGCAGAGAATCAAAAGCATAAAATTATTCTGAATACAAAACTCTTCAAACCTCTAGAATATTTAAGTCTCCCATACTACCAAAATTCAAGTGCCATTCTCACTGACTCCTTTAGTATTTTTTCATCATCCTAATATTCTCTCACCCTGGTAACCATCATATTTTTCAAGTGCTATTATTGTAGTGATATTAATTTGCTTAGGTACTTTACATCCCATGTATGAAAGAAAATTATCTTTCATTTTCTAATATTTCACTTAGCATAAACACCTAAAGTCACAAAACCAAGACTTCATTTTTCTAATAGTTGAATAGTGCTCCATTGAGTATATATGAGACAACACATTTATCCTTTGATGAATTTGAACAGCAGGGATGATTGTCTGTTACTGCTAGATCAGGTAATAGAAGGCATTGAGTTCCAACTTCTTTTCCAGTCCCAGGCTCTGTCAAAAGTATAGCCATATTGTGGATTGCAGTTACTTATAACAATGATTCCAAATATACATACTTATGTGAGGAATCCAACTATTAGCTTTTCTTTGAATGCATTAGATTTGCTCTTGAGATATGACTTTCTCTTTGATTAATTACATCAAATAGTGAAAACAAAATGTTCTTTCATAATCCTCAGAATTAATACATATGTCCTCTGACAACAGAATATCTATTTTCCAAATAATGGCAATTATGACATTATCTTAGCTTGAGACTTAATGGAAAAATCATAAACATTTACTTCATTATAGGCAGCTGAAAATTTCCATGTAAGATTTTTGTCTCCATAATATTATTGTGAGGTTTTTTTACTCATAATTCACTAATGGGAAGAAATAGAGGGAGAGGGGGCACTATGTTATAAAAGGATAATTATTGTTTCTGCCTTATACTTCTTCCCATTTTTATCTCAGTTACAGGTTCTTTGACCCTAGACATAGGGAGATTTTGTATAACACAGTCATATGTTCTAGCTCAAGAAATTTTAAATGTAAGTTGACAATAAAAAGTATGGAAAGTGTTTCATATATTTAGAAAAATTGAAAAGAAAGGAAATGTATCCCCATATACATGAGGGTCCCTACATGAACAGTTGATTAAGGAAAATAATTTTTCATAAAGTATCTCTACCAGTGAATTTTCCAATATTGTGAAACCAAATCTAAAGCAGACTTAACTATTATATCACCTCAAACTTTCTTAACTAAGTGGTGGTAATTGGAAACTTACCCCTACAAAAACTTTCATATTTTTTCAAATTTATGAAAAGCAGTTCTGCAATTTTTTTACTTGTCCAACTTTGTAGAAAAGATAGCTAAGAATAAGAAGCAGTCCTTATTATGTCCCCATTGTTCTTAAATTTGAAGAATTCATAATATCTTATCTACTTTGCGTGAAATTAAAAGACAAGTATAGGAAATTAAGGAAAAATGCAGACTACTTTCATGTAAGAATCATCAATAAGTATAATTTTATTTTGAAACATTTCTTTATGAGAAACATAAAAATATTCAACCTTTAGGCCAGTCAACCAGTCATGCTCCAATACTAATTATCCTCACTGAAAAGGAGATATTATGAGTGATGAGCACAATAGATTGTGGTATGAATATCTTTTTCAACACTCAATTGGTTTGAAATCCCACATCTAGGTCAACAGAATTAAAATCCAATTGTCCTTCAGAGTCACCTGAGTAACTCTACAAATAGTATCACTGTCAAGGTCTTATGTTAAATTAATCAAGGATAAATTTGTTCATGAGAAAAGAGAGGAAGAGATCATTAATAAATGAATCCTTAATTTAATCATGTATGTACATGGATGTACAATATACACTTATATGTAAATATAATCAAGATATTTTGCATACAGGAAGGCTGCTGACTTTTGTACATTGATTTTGTAACCAGCTAGCTTACTAAACTGTTTTATGATTCCAAGTAGCTTTTCTGTGTTTTTTTTTTTTTTGTTCTCTGTGTACTGTATCATATCATTTGCTTATAATAATAGCTTTATTTTTTCCCTATTTATATTTATTTTAGGTCTTTATCTTGCCTTATTGCCATGACTAGAACTCCCAGTACTACGTTGAAAAGCAGTGATGAGAGTAGGCATCTTTGCCTGGCTCCAGATCTTAATTGAAATTATTTCACTTTTTTCCCGTTAATGATGGTATTTGCTGTGATTTTGTCATAAATGATTCGTTATGTTGACATGTTTCTTTCATTCCAATTTTTCAAGGACTTTTTTCATGAATGGATGCTGAATTTTATCGAATGCTTTTTGTGCATCCAGGTTGTTGTATTTATTTGCACATAGATAGTCATAGTAGTCTCTAATTATCTTTTGCATTTCTGTTGTGTCAGTTGTAATTTCTCCTTTTTTATTTATGATTGTGTTTATCTGACTTTTCTTCTTTCCTTGGTGAGCATTGCTGGGAGTTTATAAATTTTATTTATTTTTTCAAAGAACCAGTTTGTTTGTGTTTTTTAAAATCTTTTGGATTGTCTTTTTTGTTTCTGTTTCATGTATTTAAGCTGTTAATTTTATTATTTTCTGTCTTTTGTTGGGTTTCAGGTATTTTTGTTGCTTTTTCTAGTCCTCAAGTTGGAAGATTATATTATTGATTATCAAGTTGTATGCCATGAATTTGCCTCTAAGAGCTGCTTTTACTGATCCCATACATTTTGGAATGTTGTGTCATTCTTTTCATTTGCTTTAATTTCTTCTTTGATTTCTTCCTTTACCCAGTGACTTCCAGTTTCATGTTTTTCAGTTTCCATGTAGTGTACACTGTCTTTATTTTCTTTTCATTTGCAATTTCTAGTTTTATATCATTATGATCAGAGAAAAAAGTTGGAATTATTTTAATCTTTGTGTATTTATCGATGATCCATATGCATTTGAGAAAAATAAGTATCCTTTCTTTTGAAGTGTAGTGTCCTATAGACATTTGTTAGGCCCATTTGGTCAAGATCTTCCTTTAAAGCTTTTGTCTTTGTGTAGTTTCTGTTTATGTTGCTATGTCCTTTGATGAGAGTGGAGTGTTAAGGACTCCTAGCTCATATATTTTTCATCAATGTGCACTTTCAATTCTGCTATTAGTTGTATTATGAGTTTTGGTTCTCCCTAATTTTGTGGATATATGTTAATAATTGTGATGTCTTTCTGGGGAATTAACCCATTTCTTGTCCTTTGTAACTTTTCTTAATTTGAAATCTGCTTTATCGGTTATAAGAATGGCTAATGCTATCTTCTTTTTGGGACCATTTGCTCGAAGGGTTGTTTTCTAACCCTTTACTTTCAGTCTGTGCCTATTTTTAGAGTTCAAATATGTTTCCTGTAGGCAGCAGAATCTTGGGTTCTATTTTTTTTTTTTTATCAAGTCTGTTAGTCTATGTCTCTTGACTGATGAGTTTATACCACTAACACTTAGAGTGATTATTGACACTTGAGATTCTGAAGTTGGGTTTTTGGTGGCCATTTTGAAGTTTCTATTTATGTCCTTGTTTTGTTTCATCCTGCTTATTCTTCTGTTTGTTTTGCTCTTAAGACTCCTTGTAAGATTTCTTAGAGTGGGGGTTTTGTGTTTGCACATTTCTGGAGACTTCACTCATCTGAATGTTTTTAATGTTCCCTTCACAAAGGAAGGAGAGTTTCACAGGGTAGAGTTTTCTTGACTGGCATTTCTTTGTCTTGAAGTTTATTGAAAATGTTGCTCCAGTCTCTCCTTGCTTGGAGTGTTCTTCAAAAATGTCTGAAGTCATTGTAATAGGTTTTCCTTTGTATGTTATCTGTTTCCTTTCTCTGGTCAATTTCATTATTTTTTCCTTATCTTGTACTCTTCAAAATTTTACGATGATGTGTCTTGCTGTGTTTTTTCTTTAATTAATGTAATTGGTGTCCTTCTGTAATGTAATTTTCTTTAATTAATTTAATTAATGTAATTAGTGTCCTTCTGGCTTCCTATATGTCTATTTTCCTTTCTTCAGGTTTGATTCTTCTCCATTATTTCATTAAATAATCTTTCAGTCCCATGTCTCTTTTATTCTCCTGGGATTCCATTACTCTTATGTTTCTTTAAGGAATCTGATAGATATCTGAGTTTTTCTGTCTTGTTCTTTTGTATTTCTCTCTCTTTTCTTTCTTTGTCCTCTCTATTTCTTTATCTTCAAATAATTCAGCATATATTTCATTCTTCTGTTTCATCTAATCTGTTCTCATGCCTTATTCCTGCATTTTTGAACTTCTTTTGCTCCTCATATCCTGAGTCTCTTTCAGTTCTTTTTGTAGGATTAAATCTCATTCTTCAGTTCACAAATTATGTTACTTTTATTGATACTTTCATTTTTGTATTTTTCTACTTCTCTTAACTCATTGAATGCTTCTGTCAAGCAGAGTTGAATTCTTCTCTTAACTCTTTGAATGCTTTTATCATATAGAATTTGAATTCTTTGTCTGACAAATATGGCATTTCTCCTGTCATCCTTTTCTTTTCTTTTCTTTTCTTTTCTTTTCTTTTCTGGAAGTTGTCTTTTATTCCCCATTGGACCTGCTTGAGTATTTGCATTTATTTTCTTTCCTTTGTTTTGTTTTTAGGGTGCTTTATGTATTGTGAAACTATGGCTTTTGTATTGGTTGGCATGGTAAATTCCTTTAACATGTTGTGATTAATTCTGCCCTTATGCTGCTGTGGTGATTAACTTCCTTACTTCTCTGTTGACTGTTTTGAGGGATCTGTTCCTTGGCAATCAGATAGGTTGATGGGTGAATTTGGCTTTTTCTGTAGAATCTGCCTTCTTCTGTCTTACTATTTCTTTCCCATAGGCTGATTGGGTCTAAATTGCTTTCTGTGTTTCTCTGAGAGTGTTTTCCTGGGAGTGACTTTTCCTGGTAATGATACTGAGATTATTAATTTACTCCTCTCTTTTTATTTTTTCATTCTTTGCTTTGGGTTGGCTGTTGCAATGGACCCATTCCTTTGCAGTCAGAGAGGATAATGGGTGGGTGTGACTTTTTTCTCTTCTTTAGATGTTGAGTCTACCTTGCTTTTCTATGTTCCCCTGGGAGTGCCTTTCTGGGGGTGCTTTTGTTTGAGAATGAGACTGCAGTTTGTTATTTATCCCCATTTAAGCAGAAGTATATTCTTACTCTTGTGCTGTGATTGTTGTTTCCCTTGTCTGCACTGTTAGGCTTGCCAAAATTTTCTGACAGTCCCTGACTCAACATGTTCACCTGTGATGCTTTGTTTCCTTGGTTTCCTTAGTCTCTTCCCAGGAAGAGACTAAGCTAGCTGGGCTGTGGATGAGGTTCTGTGGATGTTATGGCAGGTATTTCTGTTGGTCCCTGATACTGTGCACTCCCTGTAATGTTTTGTTCCCTTGGTTTTGCAAGTCTGAGGAGACAAGACTGTCTGGGCTGTGGCTATGGTTCTTCAGGGGTGATATAATTTTTAAACTTTTTACCTATTCAAAGGATATCCCATCAATCAAAAGAAATATTGTTTTAATTGAATGCTCCTTTGCATACCAAAATAACTAAATTGTAATCAACCATGCAAAGAGATAGAAAAACATTTCCTTTGCTATATCTGCATATATATAAATAATTAGAAAGATAAATAAGCACAATCTAAATATCTATATATGTCAATTTTTGACTTTCCATTGTCTCATCTACTTCCTTTCAGTGTAATATACAAACTTATATAAGAGGAATACTTAAAAAGAGATAATGAAACAAAAATAAAGACATCATCTGTCCAAAACTCTACATGTAAAAGTATTCAAGTCTGTTACATACATTAAACTACTGAATTTGATTTCCATTGGAAGTAAAAATTTTTAAAAAATGAAAATATATCTTATAGAGAGTTTTAAGGGTTATATTTGTAGTAAATGAAAACAAATTATTGGAAGAAGGCTATTTCTTCCCATTTCATTCACATGGAACTGAGAATTGATAAATGTAATTGAATATTGAGATAAGATATCAATAAGATATGCTATAATGTATTGTGCAAATACTTATTAAGAATATCATTTGCCAACATAATTTTTTTTGAAAATGAAGAATGAGAAATAATTACTGTTAGTGACTATAAAAATATCCCATGGATACATTGAAATATAATGCTTTAGGGCAGTGGCAATGTGAACCTCAAATTCATAGTTTGGTATTAAATGACATCAGGTTTTACATAGATTTTGAAAGAAAAATAATGAATAACTTTCACACAACATGTTAAGAGAAATCTCCCATCTCTTAAGATTTAGGAAGGTACTAGTGGCATACAAGTTGAAAATGTACAGAAGTCATGTTTTTTATTTTATAATAAAAATATGTAGAATGGAAATCATGTTATTATGAACTAATTCACTGACTTCTTAGTGAAATTATAGCAAATGCTCAGAGACAGGAAAAAGTCAAAGTTGATAAGAGAAAAATGACATGTAATAGAAAATGAGGAATAAAAATTATATTAAAGATTAAAAATTGAAGTAGGAAGAAATTAAAATAATCGAAGTCCACAGCCAATTGATAGGGAAGGAATCTAGGAAAAATAAACATTATTATAGGACACAATCCAATCAGCCCTGCTTTATTGAAGCATGAACTGTCTTCCACTAATGGGGTAGTTTCAAGTTCTTGTTTAAAGATTCTCCAGGGTTTGCAAGTGCCTACCACATCAGGACTACTTGCCAGTTCCATTCTGTTATCTAGGATCCCAAGAGTCTGCCAGGGTTCATTCAATCTACATGGGTTGTGGCTTATCCCATTCTGCTGCTCACCCCCTTTTTATAGCTCCTAGAATATAACTGAATCCTGTTTTTCCTACAGAAATCTTTTTTTTTTTTGCTGAAATATAGCTATGAGTATAGGAGAATTAAACCCAACATCATCTACTTTCATGTTGCCATTCTTCTTCTTGTATAATATAAATCAACATATCTGAAGTACATTCCCTTTGAAATAAAAATTACCATGAATACAATTTGGTTACAAAAAGAATAACTAAATCTGATGACTATATTCTTTTTGTAACAAAATATCTTTGGCTATATAGTATTATTTCCAGCATCTTTGGGGAAAAATAATGATTATTGAGGGATATGCACTAGCCGTATATATCTTTGATATTCAACCTTTATAGAAACATTGGAAGTAGTTTAGCTATATCAAACACATGTCATTCAAAGTCAAAAGAGAGATTATATTTAGTATTATGATACATTTTTAAAATTCAAGAAATTCATGGGAAGCAATTACATACCTGAAATCACTGGTTTAAAGTGTTCAAATAGCAACAAAGTGAGAGGAAACAGTTTGTCTTGAAGTAGAATTAATGAAACAGGAGATTACAGACTGAATTCTGTTCTATAATGTATCCAATCTCCCTGCCTTGCTAGAAACAAAATTAAGAGTTAAGAAAAGTCTGTCTAAAATAGGGTCAAGAAAATCACTGTAGTTTTGTTTTTCCAGTGTTGTCAGTTAGTTTCTAAATAGCAGCCTTGTAGAGCAATCAGCTTCTGTTATTTTTTTTTCCATATCAGGAAATGCCACCTGCCAAAGGACTAGAAAGACTATTGAAACAAACAAACAAACAACAACAACAAAAAAAAACTCGTGCCCACCCCTACAAGGCTTTCACTTGCAGCCCTCACCAGAATGGGGGCAAGAGGCTGGTCTACCACCTGTCATGTTCATGACTTGGGGGGTGGCTTTCAGGGGACACAGGCCACCTTTAGTGGTGAACCTGCACCAAAGGCTTAGACCCCTGTCTCTGCAGTTTCCTGTGGAGTTGGGCCAACTATACCCCCTGAAGGCTCTGTTTTCTATTTGAAGTCCCCAATGGAATTGGGGCAAGAAGTTGGTGGACTCCCTGTCACATTTTTATGGGGGTCAGCTTTCAGGGAAACCAAAGGGCCTTGTGGAGCTGGGTCAACTATACCCTTGAAGGCTCCATCTTCTCCTTGCAGCCCTCAGAGAAATAATGGGAACTGCCGTGCTTGTAGGCCTATGGGGAGGCTGAACATGTTGGGAGGTGAGGTATCACCCCTTCTGGTTTTCTCTAAATCCAGTCAATCCTCACCAGGAACAACAAAATCACTAATTCAACAGCAGATAAACATGAAGATGGAAGTGAGGAGAAAGAACTAAGATCCAGGACAAACAAACATGTCAGATCCAAGAGACACAGGTCTGTGAGACCAATTACAGTGACAAACTGTCTGAGAAGGACACCTAGGATATTTCCATTGGAATGGAATTTCTCACACATAGATGCCAGCAGTTAGAGTTAGACATCCCTTATTTCATAGGGAGAGGAAAGTCATAGAAATGTGCCAATGGTCCCACAACAAACCTGACCAAATATCAACCATTGTTTTTCCCAATCAGCAACTTTTTATATGCACATCAGCTAGGAAAAATGCTCCTAATGCCAGACACTGAACCATAAAGCAAAGAAGAAACAAAATGTGACAGAAACTGGGTCAGAGAAGATGACCAGTAAAAAGGAGAAGGCACTGATGGATAAAAACATACACAAACTGACTACCGCAATATAGAGACATCTGGAAAATTAAGCAAAGGCCTCTCTTTCCCAGAAAAACATGTCTACACCAGACAAAAGGACATAGCTCCAGAAATGAAAAGGCTATCAATTGACTAATAACTGGCTGTGAAAGTAAAATAACCAAACAGGGGGAAGAGGTGGAAGAAGAGGGTGGAGGAACCCCCAAAAGGCAAGAAAAAAAAGAAAAAAAAAAGAAATCTTATATAATAATAATAAAACACACACACACATACACCCTGACCTTTGGTGTTCAGTAGGGAATTTTTCCCATTATGGGCTCATACCAGTGTGAAAAATAAACTTACTGTTCTCTCCCCATCTCTCTGAATGCTGACTGCTGTATGCAGACAATCAACCATAATAGTCACTTGCCTCAGAGTGACTGACAATGTACTTGAGTTAGCCCTCTATAAAATGGAATTCCCCTCTTATGGATATCTCATATCCAGCTTGAGTTAGGCACTAGAATCACACAAAATAAAACTCTGGAAACTTAAAATACACGGTTTTACACTGAAAGTATGTTTGCAACATTTTTTGAGCTATACATTTGACTTGGTGCTTGTTTATAGCTATAATTATATCTCCATAAGATATAATTTTGATTATAAAAGCAAACATTTAAAGAGGATAAAAAGATGAAAATTTCACTAACAAAGCAGAATATGAATGGATCACTCACTAAAATGACTCAAACGTATGACAATATGTACAAGTCAATCAAAACATGTTTATAAACAAACATAAAGAAAATGTTCTTATTTCATAGTAGACAGAAATCAAAACATAGGATGTCATATTTTGATGCTGTATTTGTAGGGGTACATATATTCATTTCATCATTTGTGGACATTAAAATTGGCATAACCCTGAGATGTAGGATCAAGATGACAGAACACTTGTAATTTGTCTTTATTTCTTCCTATTATCACAACTAAGTATCGTTAATCTGCAAAAAAAAGTAACCTGAACCAAAAAGAGCTTCAAAAAAGAAATAACAGGCAACATCTAGAGAGATAAGGGAGTGAGACACTCTTACCAAAGGAAAAAACTGATTTGGGAGCAATGAAATACAATCAGGAAGGAATCTCTAAGGTACTGTAATTTTTCCCAAGGGACAGCAGGGGGAAGACTTTTCCTAATACTCAGCATCCCTGCAATTCAGATAGTGGAATAGAGTTCCTAGAATACCTCTACTGGGGACCAGAGAAAAGTGAGCACAGGAAAGCTGAGGAAAAATAGAGACTAAGAACCAATGCTTCATAGACTTGCAAGAAGACCCACTTTTCCTAGGACCCAAAGTAACATAGAAATGAACAGGAACTGAGTAATGGGTGAAGGAATCACTGATACCATCCTTTATAGTATTGATGTCAGAACAAACACTAGGGAAAAATCCATGGTCATGGCACCAGTTGGTGTCATCTTGGCAACTCTTGCAACTTTGTTGATAATAGAGGGAGTGAGTGCCATCTTGGAAACTACCTTTTATATTACCCAGATCATTAGGAAGAATTCCTGAGGGAGCTTTACCTACTAACCCTCAAGGAGCAAGCTTAGTGGGAACAAACAAAGAACAATCAAGATTGTTTACCTCTGGCAAGAAAATAGGACTAACTCTTAATAACCAAAATTTTCCTGCTATCTAGCAAGTCACCCTTATAACTAGATAGAGCTTACTAAAGCATAATCAACTAACAAATAGAACCTGCATTTTCTGTACTCCCCATGTCAGCCCACAGATAACAAGATCCCAAGTGTTTATAGACCACACATATGTATGCCACTCCCTAAAATTTCTATTGCACTTTCTATACACTATGGGCCTGACCCTAAGCCCTTGTAACCCCCTTGACAAGGATCAGATCGTATAAGGACCCATTACAAAGTACCAGTTATACCCTCAATATTCCCAAGACTCAGTGTATGCTCAAGATCCACTGAGCTCCTAAGACACACCAGTGCCCACAGACCTGCTGTGCATGGCTCCAACTGTACCTGCAAGACCCCAAGTGTTACAAGGTATCAACACGGGTCTGCAAGAATATGTACTGCAGTTAATACCATCATTATTCATCATAATTATGCTGCATATCTCCTGCAGCATAACCAAGATGTGGGCTGTCTCCAGCAAATTGCCAACCTTATGAAACTTTTGCAGGCATGGCACTATACATTCTCTTTACACAAATCCAACATTATAGTCAATCTATGTATACCAACATATATCCTGAAGCAACTCCAAGTAGCCACATGCCAACACTGAAACCATAGCATCACCAGATGAGCACACAGTTGTGCAAGGATCCAGTTAAACCCAACATAAGTACCACCAAGTGGCAGAACTCACTGTACACCCTGACATGGCAAACTGGCAATGGTTTCTCATGAAGGGAATGTACCTTGAGCAAATAACTCAGGGATCCAGGAGTGTGTGCGGTTCATGTCTAAA
>PVHY01027511.1:0-16116 GCA_004024945.1 Uropsilus gracilis
TTTTTCTGCAAATTGTTTGGTTAAGTTGATGTTTAGTTGTTGGTTGTTTGGCCTGTTGTTCTCTTCCGATATGTGGTAAGTGTGTGTGTAGCTTTTTGTTGTTGTTGTTTTATTTTATTTATTTATTTTTTTTTACCCCGGGGCTTTCCCACTTCACTAACATTTGTTAATATCTTGATCTTTTGCACTCTTCACCTCCCCTGCCTTCTTCCTCTTCCTCCTCTCTCACTCCATGGTTCAGTCCCATTGGTTGTTTTCATTTTTATTTGTTTGTTTGATTTTCCCTATATCCCTCATATAAGTGAGACCATCCTGTACTTCTCTTTTTCTTTTTGGCTTATTTCTGCTAATATGAGTCTTTCTAGTTCCATCCAGGTTGCTGCAAATGACATGTGTTTGTCCTTGATGGATGCATAGTATTCCATCGTGTATATGTACCACATTTTTTTTGGCCAATCATCCGTTTGGGGGCATTTGGTTTGTTTCCAATTCTTTGCAACTGTAAACAGGGCTGCAATGAACATGCGTGTACATGTGTCCTTTTGAATTAATGTCTTCATGTTCTCTGGGTATATTCCTAGTAGTGGGATTGCTGGGTCGAAAGAACCCAAATGGTTTCACTAATATATGGGATACAGGAAAAACAAGTAAATGACCAGGAGGAAGTCAAAAAAACTAACAACCATACTAAAGAACACAACTGGGGCAGGGGGAAGTAGGAGCGAATGGACAAGGAGGGAAGGCGGTAGGTGAACCCCTGGGAAAACAAATATGTGAAACATATATATAAACAAATTGACTAATTAATAATTTTTAAAAAGAAATACTACTCAACTATAAAGAAAACATAAAGTCTTGCCTCTTTGGACAGCATGCATGTAAATGGAGGGATTAGGCTAAGTGAAGTGAATCAGAAAAAGAAAGACAAATGACAGATGGTATCATTTATATGTAGACTATGGAGAAACAAAAATAGAGGGTCAGATAAAGTCAAACCAAATATCTACCCAAGAAATCTGTCAACTGAGATTAGCATTAGAGAATGGAGAGGCAAGAGAACAAGATCAGAGGGACTGCAACTGTGATTAGGAACCATTGTTGTTTGAGTCATGAGGGGGCATACAATAAGTACCTGGAGGGAGAGATCCTCTACCTGTCAATCACACACTATATCGTAAAATGTCACCTCACACCAAAAAAAAAGTTCAAAAAGAGAAAAAATTGTTTACCATTTCTCAAAATTTATTTTTATTCTTATACACCTATATTTTAAGCATAAATACAGACGATGGATAAAACACTGGGATTAATAACATCTGAGAGTATCAATATAAAATGAATCAAGACTATTACTAATCATACAGAAACTACCTAGTGTCAGGTCACGATTACCAATATATCAAAACAATGACCAAAATGTTGATTTATTATGCCATAGAATATGTTTGTCCTATATAGAAAGCAAAGAATTGGCAGAAGACCTGAATCTGCTTTACCTCTTTGTCTTAGGGTGTCTCAGGAAAAAGAAATTATTCTAGCTCATGTCCTTTGTAAGCATTCTAGTCCTGATCAGCATGCAAACTCTTGTGAGCAGAAAGCTAATAAAGATGTTACTGAGAGTATGAAAGTGTGTTTATCAATGCATTTGCTTGTTGCCTAAAATCCAGACAGCTGATTTAGAGACAGTTGTTGGAAAAGTGTGATAATGACTTTTGTGAATTTGATTTGACAATTCAATTTCTTTGTTAACATTCCTGTTCTTGAAATTAATGAATGCAACAAAATGCATGGTATACACATGAGATTTACATAAGTAGGTGTATATGTACTTATCCAAGTTATTTAATACACATGTACAGATTATTTAGTTAAGTGTTATTTCCATGCTTATAACCTATTCTCATTTTTGCTTAGCTGCATAGTATTCTCATTGTTGCATAGTATTTCCTAGTTTAAATCCATCCCACATTATGCATGAATGCTAATGTACAGTTGAGCTTTGTTACTTATTAGTTGTTTCATATTGTGATATTTGTGATTAATATTACAATGTGTTCAGATGCAATATCTTTCTGTATATACCTGAAAGTGCAGATGCAATATCTTTTTGTATATACCTGGAGGTGGACTTTCTGGGGCAAAAGTTTTGTACACGAGCTCGTTTCTGAGACACTGCCAAAGAGTTTTCTGGCATGATTTATTTACTGCTTCACCAATAATGTGAGTTCTAGTTGCTTCACATATTTGCTCAACATTTTTTATTTTATTCAGACTGGTCAGTGAACAATAAAACCGTTTAGCGACATTACATGTATTTCCTTTAGGATTAAGAAAGTAAAGCATCTTTTCATATTTACTAGAAATTCATGTAACCATTCGTTGTAAAATCCCCTTGTAAGGCAACCCTTTGCTAATTTTCCTATGCCATGATATTTCATTTCTTATCAAATTATTGGAATCCTCTATATAATCAATAATCAAGTTATTTGATGTCTTTATTAGTTCTGCTAAAGGTATATTTGATGACAGTTAATAATTTCAATGTGAGTCTTTAGCACATTTCCAGTTTTGTTTGCATTTCAAGATTACTTCAGTTTCCCTAGATGTCTATAGCTAAAATATTTATTGAATTTATTACAAAGAATTATCTAAGTCAAAGTTCACATATATCAAAATTCAAAAATTGAGTCAGGACATCAAGGACTATACATAATAAAGAGTTGTGTTGATCTAAATATATTATTTAAAACAGCATAGTTGCATTTATGCTATTTTTAAGTTAAGAATCCTGTTACCATGACTATGTATTATATCTGAAAGCAAACTTCATTCTGTTGCTTTATATATATATGTATATATATATATGTATATATATATATATATGTAAATCAGAAACTGGTACAATCTATCTAAAATCTACCTTCCACTAACACCTGGATTTTCAGATGAATTATTTACCCATACTAAGAATCAAACCTTCACTTGAAAACATGTGAGTATAGTAGCTTTACAGAGCTATTGATCAAAAAAATATCAATATAAGCTCTTGACCAGGACCAACCCTTGAATTCTGACTGAGGAATGGGGACAACCAAGAGAGAGGGAACGGGGGGTGAGAACTAAGCAAGAGAGAGCATAAAGGTCTATGGATTTGGACAGTGGGTTCAGAGGTGGTCGGCACACTAGGGCAATATTGCTGAAGGTGGACATCCTATAATTCAGAGATGTCACCGATGTTAACTAACACAACTTAAGATTAAATATTTCAAAATTTCCTAAAAACAAATATAAATTGTCTAAATGATGCACTCTTTATAAAATATAGTTTCATGAACAATAAAATTATTACTTTTAAATTCAAAGGATATAGAAAGGAATGTCATTACTGTTAAATTGCAACTTTTTCTCTGCCTTCTTTCATACATACCTTTTAATGAACAGGTCAGAAAGTAAGAATTGGAGGATATTTTAAATGACCATAGTTAAACATCTTTTTTGACAAAGATCCTCAAAACTTGCTCCTTAATCTGCTTGGTCCTGACACCATAGATGACAGGGTTGAGGGCTGGTGGAACAACCACATATAGATTAGCTAGGAAGATGTGGATATATTGAGGAACATTGTGTCCAAAACGGTGTGTCAAGAAAGAGAAAAATGCTGGTGTGAAAAAGACTAAAATAACACCAATGTGGGAGCCACAGGTGTTCAGGGCTTTGAACCGGGCGTCCCAAGAGGGCAGGCAAAAGACAGCATACAGAATCCTGACATAGGAGAGAAAAATAAGAATCACATCAAGTAACAAGAATGAAATATTGCTAAGGCCAAACATAATATTTACTCTGATGCTGGCGCAGGCCAGACGGGCAATGCCCATGTGCTCACAGTAGGTGTGAGGGATGATATGATGCCCACAGAAAGGCAACCTCAGGACAAGAAACACCAGTGGAAGCACCATGTACAAACTTCGCAGAACAGCAACTCCTGCGATGATGCAGATGATTTTGTTGCTGAGGATCATGGTGTACCGCAGAGGCTTACAAATGGCGACGTAACGGTCAAAGGCCATGGCCAACAACACAGTGCTCTCCATGACAGTGAAGAAGTGGAGGAAGAACATCTGGCAGAGACAGCTTCCAAACAAAATTTCCCTGAGGTTGAACCAGAAGATGCCCAGCATTTTGGGGATAGTGGCAGTGGATAAGCCCAGGTCAATATAGTCCAACATGGCCAGGAAGTAGTACATGGGTTCATGGAGGCTATGCTCAGTCTGAATCACAAACAAGATAGTAATATTGCCCAAGAATGCAACAATGTACAAGAAGAAAAAGGGGAATCCAATCCAGACATGGAATGCTTCTAGTCCTGGGATACCCAAGAGTAGGAATGAAGAAGGATGGAATTGGGTTTCGTTAGGTAGAGACATTCTTACTCGGCAGTCTGTGGTTGTGGGTACAGTGATTATTACTGACTTTCCATCAGCAACACTTACTCCACTTCTCCCTCTGGTCAGGTTTCTGGTATAGTGCAAAAATTATTTTAGTCTTCCTTACTCATATTTAAAACTAGGTTTATAGTAATTTAGTTTATATTATTGTATGATGTTCTTCAAAATTGCTAGAAGATTAATTCTAATTTTTCTCACCACAGCAAAGAAAAATCTGTAATGTGGTCTAATAGGAGAGGTAGCTAAAATATGGTACTAGTCATATTGAATTATATGAAATTAGGGACAACAAATGACCTTTCAGTGCATTGCATCATCATCATCATCATCTTCTTCTTCTTCTGCTATCATTTTGGTTATCTTACTGGAAATTTGGTACATTCATATTCAGTCTCTTAATTATTTGAAGTCTTGATCACTCTTTGGGATATGTACAACAGAAATTTAGAATGTGAAATATGAAAACATCCAGAAGGATTAACCCACTTATCTCTATGGATTTTGAAAGTTGATGATATCTTCTTTCTGAGGCAACATCATCTCCAAATATGTAATCATTGGCAAAGTACCCAGCATTTATTCAACATGTGTTGGAATTCATTTCTTATACAATTATATATTCACAAATCTCATAATTTCTTCTGGGTTCAGAAATAACACTGATTAGTGGTTTTTCATTTGATTAACTTACTATTTGGGTTAAATCTACCTCTATAGCAGTCTTATCTTTAATATGGCATCTTTATACTCTATCCTTTTCCACTAACCACCACACCCCAAATACCACACTCCATTTCACCATTCTAGTCCTGGATCCTGTTTTCAGAAAATCTATTCTTCACCACTGGTCATACTTCATAATGCATTTATCCTCCAATTAGTTTACTCAAGAACATTTATTGATTTTTTTTGTTCACCCAAAAGAGCAAGTTTATCATAACAAGGGAGAGAAGAGTAGAAGACACTTGCATAGATACAGTGGGCAGAAAGAACTACCCCCCAAATGAAAGGCTTTGTTAAAAGCTTTCTTAAGAGGCTGCATAGTCACAGGCAAGCAACCTTGTGAGAAAAAGTATCTCTACTGCTTTGCAAAAGAAGAAGATTGGTGAAGAGAAGGAGCTGCATGGTCACAGGCAGGCTAGAGGACATCTGCCTATTTATTGGTATTTTCCCTATAACTGTTACATATGTGAAAAATAAAGTTGGTCCTTGCTCACTTGCCATTCACATTTGGACACATATATTATGGTCAGAAACTTGACAAAATTGATACAGGATAGAGTGGTGCATCTCCTTCCACATTTATTTTGACCCTTCACTTTTCATGTGAAATCTTGTACAATTATAGCATAAGTACTTGTAGGTAAAAGTCAACTCAGGAACTTATGAGTGTGAGCATGCTTTTTCTCTCCATCTGTTCTCACACTTTTATTTTCCTTCTATCTCCAGTCTCTCTTGTCTTAGTTCTCTGCCCATCCCACTTGCTAATCTAATAAATATATGACTTACCTCAATATCTAAATATTGAAGACATATCTTTTAACATCTTCTAAATGCACATCATTTATTATGCCAGCTAGGAGGTATTTATATTTTTCTTACAACCCTGCTTCCCCTGGGATGGTTACTATTATGATGATTTAATAGACTCTAGAGAACTCTCCTCAATCTTTCTTTTTTTATAAGACAGCAAGGCAAGTGTTTATTAGCCAATACATTTCATTCCATTCAATTTCTTACCTAACACTCATAGAATGTGTGTTCTATGAGTGTTATGATTCATAAATAAAGTGACTGCTGTACTACACCTGGGATTTAGCCCTTAGCCCATCCCATCTTTTACATAACTCTCTCTTAACCATCTCTTTTTAAGCTCAATTTTCTCTCTTTCTTTCCCCTAAAATTGTTTTCCTAATTATAAAAATCTAATTTTTTATTGTAAAGATTCCTTGATGAGATTTTGAGTGAACATGGCATAGACCCTCAAAAGTCTTGAAGATCCTCAAAAGTCTTACTCCATTCAATATCTGTTCAAATATTTCTTGCTCAGTTAAAATATCCAGACACCAAAGTGATATTTTTCCTCACCATATCACTTCTTTTAACCTATTTTATTTTCTTCATAATGTTGATATTGCCCTGAATTAATACTATCCTTTCTCATTTATGTTAGAATATAAGTTATATGAAACAGATGTTATGATAAAATCTTGTTATTATTTTACCCTCAGTTGCTAGAACTGTTTTGGAATAAAGTAGTGCTATTTATACAGCTCAAATTAACTAGTCAATTAAAAGAAACTCTAAATGGAACGTCTATATTTATTCTAATGAATCATCTGCTTTACAATCCAATATAAACAGTTCCTTGAATAGCTTTTTTCCCCCAATTTCTTCATTTATCTCGCATCATAAGATCAGTCACTCACTCCATTTGAAATGGTGACCATATTACCATTTTATTATTATTTCAGTAGAATCTATTATTTACTCATATGTTTTTTTGATGACACTATTTTCAGAAAGTATATGTTCCTTGAAAATGTGCATCATGCAAGCATTAGGTGCACTGAGTGGAAAGAATACATCTTTAATGCATACATGTAGAATTTAAGTTAGTCACTTTAGTAAAAAAAAATTCAAAGGAAAATAACAAACAAATGAATAGTAAATAACAGCAGTACACAAACAAAATAGAGAATCTCAGCATGGATGAGATCTTCTGAAATACTATCAAGTGGAAAATTTTAGCCATACAATCCTCTAAAAGATCAACAGGGAACTTAGATAAATTAAGAATTATAATGTCAAAATAAGTTGTCAACAATTCTACATAAACTAATTTTAATATAAAATTAGAATAAATTTTTGATTTAAATTTTTCACTAAAAGAACAAAAAGAAGATAATCCATAGAGTGATCATTATGTTTTAAAACTGAATCTGCATTTTTTTAATTTTCTGAAGAAAAATTCTTTATATTGTATACCCATTTGCTTATTCTTTCAAACACAGTAAGGGAATAAATTAAAATCTACCCTACACAAAAGCTTCCAGAATACAGCTATGAGAGCTGTATAACACTTTCATCAAAATCCAAGATGCATGTTTTTTTTTTTTTTTTAAAAGGGGGTGGGAGAATTACAGGAAAGTCAAATTGAAGACCATAAACACAAAAATTCTGATGAAAATATTATCAATTTGAATAGCTATTTAAATAAAGTATTATAAACAAGTACATGTTATCCCAGGGCTATAAGTGTAGATAACAGTTGCAACTGATGAAAGCAATGCAGCACAACACAATATTAAAGGAAAACTTGATAATTATCTCAACATAGTTAGAGGAATTGTGTGATTAAATTCACATCCAAACTGCTCAAAACTTAGACAGAAGGAATATAATAAAACTTGATTTATGGATTAATGTTATGAGTCCCACAAGCAATGACAGGATTCACCAACTTGATTAGTATTAATATTTTTAGTTTGTGAACACACCATACATAATAAAAAAACCACATCTAGTCCCTCTTGTGTTGGAGTCCCTAAGAATCATAAAAAAGACAAAAGGAAATAAAATCAAAGTCAAAAGTAAAAGATATGAAAGACTTGAAAAATAGATTAATATTCTATTTTTCACTTTAGATGTAATGTGTAGTCTTCAAATAATCTAAGTTATTATAATGAAGAAATTTGCACATGTAAAATGAAGAAATTTACATATGTAAAATAAAGAAATTTACACATGTAAAATCAATATGCAAAAAATGCAGAAAAAATATTACCTCAATTAAAATTGCTGAATAAAATAAAACAATACAAGGTCAGTATTATAAAACATACCTAAAAGTAATAAAATATTCAAGATAAAAAATTCAGTTATATAAAAATAAACTTTAAATAAATATATACGTGAATTCATAAATTCTCCACAAATCATAATACATCACTAAAATTTTAAATAAAAACAAACACAATTTTACCATGGTCATGAACTGGAAATTTCAATAATATAAAAATGTCAGATTTATCAATGAATTTTGAACAACTTTGCCAAAATCTCAGCAATTACTGTGTGTGTTGTCAGCTTAATCCTTATACATAATGTGTTCTAGTCTTATGTATACAAATCAAAAAAAACACAGAAATCTACAGATACTATTGAAAAAGTGAAAAAGACAAGCATTGCTGAGGACTTGCATCACCAGATGAAATGAGCAACATATAATAAAGCTAATCAAATTAAGACATAGAATATTGCTACAAAAATAGGTAAGTGTAGCAACAGAACTAAATAGGCAGTCAAAAACTAGATCCACAAATTTTAAAAGCTTGAATTCACATCAAGCATCTTTCCAGATCACAAAATTATCAAACTGGAAATTAGTAACAGAGGGAAACTGCAAAATTTATTGGAATTAAATAACACATTACTCAATGACCAAATGGATTGAAGAAGAAATTAAGAGAAAAATAAAAATACATATTAAGATTTAAAAAATGTAAAAAAAGACTGAAGCAAATGGAATCCATCAAAGGAAATGCTATGAAATTTATACCAATTAATGCCTACATCAAGAGGAAAAAGAAATACCTCAAATAAATAATAACCTAATTTTATACCCTGAGGAATTAGAAACAGAAAGAAGCCTAAAATTGACAGAAGGAAAGAACAAAGATCAGAGCAGAAATAAAAAGGCAAAAATAATGTTTAATGGGTACAGTTTTAGTTTCTGTAAAATGGAAAAGTCCTAGAGATGGATGGTGCAATGATTGCCCAGAAATGTGTTCGTACTTCATCCCAGTAGACTAAGAGAACATTTTATGTTATTTGTACTTCTTCACAACCAAAAATTGGAAATAAAAGGTAGACACTAAAACAAAGTACAAAAGACAGGGGGGATGTGATACAATAGGGTTGAGCATCAACAAGACAACCCAGAAGACACAGATTGTATCTGAGTGGTTCACTCAAGTCCATGAGGAGGACATGGTAAAGGGAGAAAATGGAAGGAAAGTGGAAATGAACAGTAGGAATGTCATAAGTAGGACTTTTTTTTTTAATCACCAAAGAATATTTGATATTTTGGGAAGTCATGAAATGGAATTGAAGTTTTAATGGGTATTCACAGAAAAGAATGCACTTTATCATATAAAGTTACAGTGTACAAAGGAGAAATGGAAGATGAATGTTTATACCATTAGGAGAATGGATGCAGTGAGTACTTGACGAGGGAATAGAATCATGAAAATAGGAATTATTCATCCAGTAAGATCTGTTTTGGAACACAGACGTTACCTCCTTTCTCATAACTCAAACTTGTCTGAACCTCAAAAACAAAAAATAAATATCTATGGCGATAAACTTAGGAAAACCTTAACCTATGATTACTTGTAGACACAACTCACCACCCAGGAAGGAAAATTATAAGACTCTAAATCCAGTGCTCTATCTGGATTATTTTTTTCTCAGGATAATGTGGAGTTTCTCTCAATTCTGTCAAGAGAGCTGCCAAGTTATCAAAACCCCTCTCCAGAGACTTTCTCTGTTTATGACTAGTGATATCTGGGCAAAGAAAATCTTGCTGGTTTGGAACAAAGTTGGCACATTACAGGTAAAAAATAAAGTGGTTCCCTCAAAATCTAAATGTGTTTATTTCAACTTTTTAAGCCATCACTGTAATAATGCCGAATTACATCAGGTCTCACACATTCATATTTAACTCACACACTCATATTTAAGAAGAAAAGTTGCCAAGTACAGTTTCCTAAGCAGTCACATACTGAAGGCTTAATGGTATTAACTTAGTGCTTCTGTTATTTCTAAAAGAGTCAGAATAAATAGCGTCCCCACAAGGATCCCTCCCCTGTCAGGATATTTCTGTTCCTAGGAGCTCATCCTTTCCCTTGAGCTAAGGAGCTGTGCACCTGGTATAGTGATTTTTTTTTCTGTACGTATGGTGACATTTTCTGGGACAGTGTTAGATGGACTTAATCATCTACAGGTCCATGTCTATGCCCAGAGGACTCTGGAGACAGAGCTTGGGGATTCGGGGACATGAGCAGACTTAAAAACACCCTCATTCACTATAAAGTTTTTCTCCAAATAGTTGGAAAGGTTCAGAGCCTAGAGGATAGAAAGGGTTCTGATCACCATTTTAAAGAACTGGAGTGTTCATGCTGTGATTCTGCTCCAAGCAAGGACCTGGAAAAGAACTATGAGAGAAGCCATGATATGTGGACTTGAGAGGTGATATGCTACTGAAAGAAGAGAAAAGGTAAATGAGACAGAAGTGAAAGGAGCCTCCCTTTTGCTGAGGAGTGGTTCCAAACACTATTCTTTTAAAGCACGCGTGCGCGCACACACACACATACACATTAAAGCTCACACATTAGAACAAACATTTCTTACATCAGGTAAGAATACTGATGTGTCAATGAGTAAAATGCAGAATCCTGCTCTAACTCTGTCTCTTTCTCTGTCTCTTCAGTGCACACACACATACACGCACACACGCATGCACACATGCACGCACACAAACATATACAAATCTGGATTCTGATTCTATCAAACTGGTAATTTCTGAAGATTTGGGGGACACTATCTCCTTTTATGGTTCTGTTGGGAATAGTAAAATGATCATCCTTGAGATCTTTGCCTCAGTAGTAGCATTTATGCTATGTAATAGTGTTTAAATTAATAAATAACCACATGTTTTGATAATTCCTTCAAAGTTGTACATTATCCAAGAAATACAAATGCTTAAAAGAAAAAAAAAGTAATTTAGTAAGTTAACTATCAGTGATACATGCTATAAGCAACATAAACATGATTCAGCTGATAAGCAAAGAGAAATTTACTGGAAGAACATCAAGGGATCACAGATTAAATCGTCTGGAGTTGTAGGGCTATAAATGAAGGCAATGCCATGAAGTTAGAGAGCAAGTAGTAAGTAAAGTAAGTGAGAAAGAGAACAAGTAAATAGTTGAACTAAATAAGATTAAAATAAACATTTGAATATAAAGTCAGTTAGTGGTTACAGAAAAGAAAGAGAAATTGAGGTGAATAAAGTGGGACAAAGGTGAAATTGTGTGGTGAAGGATAGAATTGGGTGTCTACCTCTGACTGAATGTAATATATACAGATGTTGATTCTTACTGATGTTCACCTGAAATGTATGTGTCATGCTATAATGCAATGTTTTCTTTATTAAAAAAAAAAAAAAGAAAACTGAAAAGCAACCTAGGAAACATCAAAAATAGCAGTGGTCTCATAATAGCAAAAGGATGAGGGAAATTCTAAGAGATACTATCTGAGTAGGCTCCCTTATGTTATGTGAAAGGACTAGATCAATAAGGAAAAATATGTGTTTTCACTGTATTAGAGTATAAACAACAATAAGAAATCAGTTTCACCTGACTCAGAATTCTTTAACACCTAACCTCAATTTAAGAACCACCAGGTATAGCAGTTTCCAAAAAGTGACCAACGAACTATTTAGAAAAGGAATGGAAGAGAATGCCAAAAATATAGGTTTCCACTACTTTGTAAACTATTGTCAGTTACCTCAAAGATATTCCATGTTAGAAAGATATAAAGTTATGTACAATATTGCCTATGATGGATCTTGTGGAGTAGTAAAGTATGCTGAGAGAGCATTGCTCACTCTAGAAAAAAAGGAATCTTTAATATTTGTAAGTTAACAACTTTTATCATTTATTTGTGAGTGAACTACATTTTATCATTACTTCCAGCATTTTGATTAGAGATCTTTTCACCTTTCCAGGATCTTGATGAGAAAAAAAATCTTACAGAAAGTGAGAGTGCCCTCCTTAACAGAAATTCAGTGACACTTGCTAAGAGAATGTCTTCTGCCAATGACACACAGTTCCACCCTCCCTTCTTTCTCCTGCTAGGAATACCAGGACTGGAAAATGTGCATATCTGGATTGCGTTCCCATTCTTTATTGTGTATGTGATTGCCCTTGTGGGGAACATCATCATTCTCTTTGTAATCAAGACCGAACACAGTCTCCACCAGCCCATGTTCCACTTTTTGGCTCTGTTGTCTGTGATTGACCTGGGTCTCTCCACCTCCACCATCCCTAAAATGCTGGGGATCTTCTGGTTCAACCTCCGAGAGATCAGTTTTGGGGGATGCCTTGTTCAGATGTTTTTTATCCACATGTTCACAGGCATGGAGACTGTTCTGCTGGTGGCCATGGCCTATGACCGCTTTGTTGCCATCTGCAAACCTCTCCAGTACACCATGATCCTCACCAATAAAACCATCAGCATATTGGTCTCTGTTGTCGTTGGAAGAAATTTAATTCTTGTGACTCCGTTTGTGTTTCTCATTCTGAGGCTATCCTTCTGTGGGAATCACATCATCCCTCACACATACTGTGAGCACATGGGCCTTGCACGGTTAGCTTGTGTACCCATCAAGGTCAACGTTATCTATGGACTCATGGTGATTTCTAATATTGTTGTGGATGTGATCCTGATTGCCTGCTCCTATGTGCTTATCCTTCAAGCAGTTTTCCGCCTTCCCTCACAGGAGGCTCGGATGAAAGCACTTAATACCTGTGGTTCCCATGTCTGTGTCATGCTGTGTTTTTACACCCCAGCATTTTTTTCTTTCATGACCCATCGCTTTGGCCGGAACATCCCCCGTTACATCCACATTCTTTTGGCAAATCTGTATGTGGTTGTTCCCCCTGCCCTTAACCCCGTTATCTATGGAGTCAGGACCAAGCAGATCCGAGAGCGGGTTGTAAAGATATTTGTAAAGAAAGAATAGTTTTGTGTAACATGCTACCCCAATTTTAATAGTCTGACCTCTCTTGAAAGCTTCTATTTATGTAGAGAGTAATGATCAGGCGTTTCACTTTTAGTGGAAGTGGTTTAAAACTTCCAGATAAAACAAAGCCAACTCTATTGCATACTCTGCTCACCCAACACATATAACTGGAGAAAGAAGAATTAATGGAAAAGGAAGATAGCCTGGAGCCAACAGTGGTTTGGGACTAGAATCAATAATGGAAAAGGGTGAGACCTTTTCCTGTTTCACCTATATCTTCTCCTTAGGTAAGTTTGGACCTGATGGAACACTTCTATAATGATTTCAGTTTATAAAAGCAGAAAATAAACTTGAAACCTTGAGTTAGTGCTAATCTGAAATAGAACATATGTGGTTCCTTACATTTATATTCTTTATAGAAATCCTCAAATGTTTTTCTTCTCTAGAAATATTCACTCATTTTTATTTTACTGTTTGCTCAGCCCTGTTTTTACCATCATAAAGATTCTTTTCTTTCTCCTTCTTGTTTCTCCTTCTCCTCCACACTCTCCTCCTGTTCCTCCCTTTCTCCTTAACACTTCTCCAATAAACTAAGTCTTTGTGAATTGAAGAGTATGAGTTATTGTAGCATGGATAATAAGAATATAGTACATTGTTCTCACTTGAAGCAAAGTCATTTCAGATGTGAGTAGTTGTGTGTGTTCTGACTTTAATTCCAGTTGGTGTTTATGAACAAATCCCTTTGCTGCAATTTTTTTCTGATGTCAGTGATGCGAAGGGTTCTATGGCACGGAGAAAGCAGCTTTCTTGTTAACTCTATGGGGTTGAGAATAGTCAATATAAGCATAACAGTGTGCATAACATGCATAACATGCACAGTAACACTGGCCATGTAATGACCCACAATCAAACTGAAACACCACACCTGAACCTAGCTGAGCAGAACCCTTGCCCTAAGCCCCCTCTCAAGGGACCACTTTGCTCTGAAGCAGTTTCCTCAAATTTTTCTAAATCCACTTCTGGTGCTTGGAAACTATAGGGATAACAGTGCTATTGGGTGGGGTGATCTCAGCCTGAATCAAACACACATGTGAGCCCAATCCCCATTCTCCTCTGAAGGGAACTCTGCAACTCTCAAAACCACCAATTAAAGGAGTTATCCATTTTTCCTCAAGAGCTCTGTGACTGAGGCCTATGGAACTTCCCTGTGATCTCATGGTGGTACTTGATTTCAGGAGGGTGGCTTGGTGAGCAAATAAATCTTTATGCACAGTGTAGTTGTTATTGCTTAAAATCATATGAGATGCAGATGGAGTCTCAAAAAAAGTTGATATGATTGAATGTGACGCTCACTTTCTCAGACATCAGATGAATTCAGAACACTAGTCTACCAAAGTCAACTTCATTGTAGTCTTGAGCTATGTGTTAGAGTTGTACACTGGCTCTCACTCATCTGTGTGGAGACTCTTCTGCCTCCTCTTATGCTTACTGCCAAGTGAGAGCAGCATATATTATTTGCCTTATTGCTCTCCCACTCTCAGCCTATCTCCTCCACCAGCTTTGTACTGCCTGTGAGACATTACTCTGGAAGTGGCTGTACCTTTCTCCACCAAAGGTTTTTGAGACTATTGTTCTACAAAGTGCTTCTTTGGTGTGTCCTGTTTTGCCTTCAACTGATCTGTTAGCCTCTCTTGAGTGAAAGTGAAATAATTTCGGATCAATCATTGTACGAATGAGAATGTTCTTCACGTTCAAGCCACAGGTGCCTTGCTCATATTCCAAACTGTGTGGAAGGAAACAGCGCAGTCAGCATTGAAAAAGACCATCTTCTAGAAGTGCAATGATTAGAGCTTAGATATTTCAGGTAGTCAAAATATGGGTTATTTTATGTCAATATTATAAAATTTTTAAAAATTTAACATGAACAGAAAAATTTGTTATTCGAATTTCCTGAATAATCCGGTTGAGGCTGGCATTTGTGGTCATCACCAAAGAAGCATAGCAAGGGTACTTGAGAATCACTGGAAGCCATCACTCCTGGGCAGCTCAGATGTATAATATAGCCTCTTACCTAGTAATTTGATCAGTATTAAATAAACAGAATATGGAAGTGCTACAAGTAAAATAATCTATAGTGTTCTGAAACACCGGAACAATAACAGTGTTAGTAACTTCAGTTTGTTTGCAGGAAAAATGAAATATTCAGAAATGGCCCGTTTTGACAATTAAAAATCTATAAATATCATTCACATAACTGGAGAAAAATAATAATATGCTAGACTTAAAAAACTAGTACATGTCATAATTGGACAATAATCAAATGTATAATTAATTATTTTCTACCTATTATTTGAAATAAATTATCATATATCACATAGATCTATAAATTTCTAATACATTGTTAGCCAAATTGTTTTCTTAGCCCATGGACCCATAAAAATATTTTCTCCAAGCACCACATAGAATGGGAAAATATATATTTTGTGTAAATATGGCACAAACTTTATAGTGTCTAAGAGTATTAAGGACATTTATGTAAGGACTTAATAAATATATGTGATATGATAAGAAAAACTAAAAAGATCAAAATAATTGAGGAAATTGCAACAAAAGAAAAATTGAACAACTCATTATTAATTATATATATCAGAACAAATGTTTCAAGACAATGGCATTTTCCATAAACGTCCTTTATGCCCAGATACTCCTTGGGAGCCCTTTATGAATCAGAGGGAACTTTACAGAATGTAGAAGCCAGTCTAGCACATTGAGTACTAGTATTGTTTATCTCTAGTCATTTACATTCCACCAGCACCTTGGGTGTAGGCATCATCCTGACTAACTGAAGAAATAAAATTTCAATAG
>PVHY01027512.1:0-15984 GCA_004024945.1 Uropsilus gracilis
ACCGAATCCTTTGATGTCCAGGATTTCAACCAGCTTGTCCACTGCCCTTAGCTTAGGGGGATGGGGCTTGAGGTGTGGGTATCCCTCATGGGCCCTCTGATCTGTGTGGGAGTTGGGGGAAGCCCTGCCAGGGCATGGAGGAGAGCACTAACCCCCTCTGATTTACTCCCATACCCTTCAGTCACCAGGAAAAAGAAAGCCACAAATAATATAACAGAAGAAACAGATGAGGTGAGGGGTATGATTAAAAACCCTGGACACACATTCCCCCTGGGCAGGACCCAAAAAAAGTCTGGGGTGAACCACTGAACACAGGACTATGAGAACAACATAGAGACAACCTATCAAGATTACTCCAACATCTAGCCAAAATTCTGGCTCACAGAAGCGTCCAGCAAAAGTAAGGCACACCCTCTCTGGACAGTGGGAGAAAGGCCACAGTAATACGGTAGCTGACTGACAGCTAAGTGGCAAACCATGATGGTGGAGACCAACCGGGCCAACCATCAGCTGACATCTATCTCCTCAAAGGAACTCCTCAACAGAGGAAGTTCTCTAAGCTCTCTAAACCTGAGGCCAGAACTACAAGGTAGAAAACAAATAAATAAATAAACAAACAACACACACACACACACACACTAAAAAGGGACTGAGAACAGAAAGGAGTAGACATCCTGCAAGAAGAAGCAGCTCAAATGAGCTCAGACTGGTTGCCCAATGCAAGTTAAGACTGGAAACCTAAGCAGCATAGTCCACAATACCTCCAGGAACACAGATCCTCACCCAGGAAAAAAGACATTGCTCCAGAAAAAGAAGAGACCACGGGCTACATGGACCAGCAAACAGTAACAAGAGAAGATGTAGTGACCAGAGTAGGGGTTTAGGAGTAGGGAGACCGTACCCAAGGGCATCAACAACCATACAAAGATGACTGAAGTTGCATGATACTAAAAGTAAATGAAAAAGAAAGGAAAAAATAGCTTCTTTTACTTCTCCATTATTTAATTAATTTAGCTTAATAGTGATAGTCATTGATTTTATTTGGAAGCGCAAATATAACTGGACAGAATGAAAATAAGAACATGAGATTAAGAAGACAATTTGTCATAGTCAAAATAGAATACTAAGTTAATCTGTCCCATAAAGTCCTTAAATGTATTTCACATAAAATTTTCACAAAGGGCTTTACTTTCTTCTCAATTGTCTGAATTAAACTTACATTCTACTCTAGAATCAAAATTAAAGATAAATTATATTAGCAACAACATTTATTTATTGCTCAAAGGTATTTTCAAAATATGTTATCTTCAAGGAGGGATTTATTTATGAAAAAACACACTGATTTCAGTTGATAACAGTGAATGGTTTTGTAGATGAGCCTGAAGTCTTTTTTACCACCCATAATATTTGGGGAAAGAATTCATTCTAATCACTCAAAGCCAAATTTTAGAATTTTAAAGGGTCTCTTTGGTAGCTATATCTACTGTGCTGCCTCAAAGTTTGGTACTTAACAATATTGTATTATTTTATTGATTTATTTTCCTTGCAGAGAGGAAGATATGTATGCCTATACAAGCACAACTGCAAATCAGGATATGAAATTAATATATAGCAATGGAGATTGCTCATTTCCTCTATGAAAAATAGATTCTAAGAAGCAAAGATTTGCTTTTACAATGCAGTTTGGGGATAAAGTTAAAAAAGTTATTTTTTCTCTCAGCTTATATTCACCAAAGAAACCTTTCTTTTCTTTAGAAAATAAAACTCTTTTGATGTTGAGACAGAAAACGGATCATTCCAAAGGACTTCTGAGGAAGCGATTCCCTAATTTGTGCTCTGTGACCTTATGTGGGATTCCTTGATTTGTCCCTTGAGATAGAGCTGGGATATGGGGGTGACCGCTCTAAAAAGCTTGCCAGTGTTGGTGCCCTTTCTACAAACTGTGCTGGGCACCAGATGCTTCTCTCTGCTGTGGTGACAGTTGGGAAGGCACTGTGTCTTGAATCTTTTCATCATCCTGCTGGGCCTCTTCCTGAACTTTTGACAGTAGTTGCTGCTTAATGACGGTAAGGCTGTGGGTAAAATAGCTGTTGTTTGTGTTAAATGATCTATAAATCTATGATCAAACACTGTGGTCTGGGGAAAGTGGGTGTAGAGTTAAATGTGGCCCAACCATTTAATAAGATGAACTGTGAAATGTTGTAAGAAAAACCAAAGTACAAACAAAGCATAATACCTTGGTCATCAGAATACAAAGACTTCCATAGTATGGGATGAGGAGGAGCTGACTGAAGCTTTCCAAATCAGCAGTGAGTTGCATTTTTGATTGGACCTCAGAAGTCAGAGGGACTTCACAAGGAGTCTATTTTCCTAGCAACTGAAAATACTAGTTATTTGCTTCTTCTCTGTCCACTACAGTGTTCTATTATCTATGTTGGGCAAAGCGGGCTTGTTCTCTGCTTTTTAAAATTAGTCATGATGTTTTATGATTATAAAAGAAATTTTAAAAACCCCAAGGAGCTGTGTAAATATGCAAATTATGATAACAGAATATAGTCATCAGTTACTTTTAAGGTATAAGATCAATTATAGGATTTATACACTGATTGAATTTAGATGTACCCATGATATTTTCACCTTTGGTTTATTTGCACTTGAACTTTTTAGAACTAGATAAAATCTAACATAAGCAGAAATATATTCATGCTTTTTAACAATCTTCTCAGAGCCTTAGGGCCCAAACGGAATTTCTAATAGACCGTGGACATGAAAAGGAAGCATTAATAAGAACCTTAGTGAGGAAAAGTCTACATGTTGACTTGAGACATATAAGAAAAGATCTACTCCAGCAAATAGTAGTTAACTTGTAAAGAAAATATTTTGGCTTTTCAGAGTTACCTAAATTTGGAAATTCTTTGTCTCTGTGTGTGTGTGTGTGTGTATGTGTTGTTTGGAAAGAAAATTGCTGGTAATTTTTAGACAATGTTAAAGAAAGAGAAATTAAATAAGCTTCTTAACCTATTCCACAGCCAGTTGCTAGACAAACAAAACCGTTTCCATGAAATTTAAATGAGGTATTTAAATTACTTCTAGTATAAATTACTGTACGTGTATAATTCCCTACTATATGATATACATGCTGGCTTGATATCAGTCTTGTTTCTACATGGAGTGCAATTTGTGTAAAACTGGTAAGCACTGAGAAATAAAGGAGTTTGGCTTAACTTATTGAGCAGATAAAACTTGTTCTTCCCAAACTTATACTATTTCTAATTTAGATGCAAAATAACTCTTACAGAATGAAAAATTAAGTTTGAGCTCTTATTTATTTAGCAATAAGGAATTTACTAGTTATTTTATAAATTTTCCCTTAGTAGGGAAGACTGTGTTCTGAGTTTCTCAGTTTTATTTAAGGCAAAGGAGAAGAATCATCAGCAACTAAAATCAAAATGGGACCCCAGGAATTGGAAGTTAAATTTAATTTCATGACTCTCCCAAGTCCTAACAGTTTCCTTGTCGAGAAGTAGAATATTGTCCACAATATAAGGCATAGATATTGGAGAGAGCAGGCTCATCCAATCCATCATCTTTCTCTTTTGACTTCTTACCTTTTCCAATACACCAAGGGTGACTTTTTTCTCCCCTTCCTGCCTCATCTATGGCTAAAAATCAATACAATAGCTCTACATTTTAAACTTCAATTTAACTAGAAATATCTGCTTTGAGATCAGTTTTAAAGGAATTTATGCATCTTCAGAATTAACACTAGGTCCTTAAATCATATTTTTATTATTAATATGAGAAGATTGATTATAGAACTATTTTTATTTTATCAAGGCTTATTTTTCTTTTTAAATGAGTACTTTTCATGTTGAAGTCCATAAGAAAAAAAAATCTAGTGATTATATTGACTGAAGAATACAGCTTCCTTTTCATATTTCTAATTTTCTACAGTATAATATACACTTCTCATACTACACACTTTGAATCTTTAAACACTTAGAATTTATTCTTGGAAAAGTAAAGGCTCATGAAGTAATCTTAGTAAACTAGAGGCGGGATTTTCAAAGTAACTAAATTAAAATAAGATTAAGGTGGGTCTTAATTTGATATTACTGGTATCCTTTATTACTGGCGATAAATTTCAGAAGTCAACCTTGATCTTAATCTCAAACTTCTAGCCTTCATAACTGTGAGAAAATGAATTGTTTAAGCCACCAATTCTGTGATTCTTTGTTATGCTACATACCAAATGAATAAAGTCCCTTTTCCAGGGATTGGAAAGAGTTAAAGCCATTCCTAAATTACCTTATATCCCAAATTGCTTTGTTCCCCCAAAGTGATAAACTCTGAGCCAGTGTGGCTGATTAACTCTTTAGTGATTATTTGATTCAGACTATCAATAGATTATCAATAATTAAATGTTTTCTGTCCACTGCTCATATGCTAAATCTGGAGATATAAGAATGTCTCTCTGGAAGTTCACAGCTAACAGGAGATAGAGAACTGTGGTATAATTGCAGTCAGTGTAGGAGATGTCATAGTGAATATATTCATTCCTTTGTGAATTCATTAATTTTCCAAATATATGCATACTTTTTGAGATCATACTCCGTGCCAGAACTGAGTTGGAGAAATGGAATCCTCATGGCAAGATTATATGTTTTTTAATGTGCTTTATTGACTATCACCTTAAAAAAATTACAATGAAACATATCTAACCAAGCTTATAGTCTTCCCTATGTCTTTTCCCTTTGTTGGTATCCTCATCTTATCTCATGTCACTGTCATCTATCTGGTCACACAAGTCAAACCTTGAGATTAGCCTTGACTTCTTTTAATCCCACCCCAAATCTATTTTTATGGTGTCTGATGACTCCTCAAGTATCTCTAAACAGTGTTACTCTTTCCATATCTTATACTTTATTTCACATATTTTTCATGTCTTGCTTAAATTAGTTTAGGCCATAATTATTATAGTCTACAGTCTGTGATCTAGACTACTATCTTCTATAGTAGATTTCATACTATCCCTCCTGTTGTTACTAATTCTAATCACTTTCACATTTACTTGAAAATTGTATTTCTAAAGGAAAAACATGAGTATATCACATCCTTATACAACATTTTATGAGGGCCAGTAAGCTGTACCCTGAACTCCTTAAACCAGCATACTAGGTTATGATTGCTAGGTCCTCCATTAGTGATAATTCCCAGCACTCATAAAGACTGCATTGTATGCTTTTGTCTTAAGCAAACTAAATTACAGAATGTATATGAACTAAATAGGAGAAAAGAGGTAAAGTTAAATTTTGGTAATTGCCAAACTTGAGAGAGGATAGCATTCCAACTCTTAATATTTGAGCACTATTTAAACATCAGTGTTTCAGTATTTATTACATCAAATGTTCTTGCCTACATGCTATTTTATAATTATAACCATCATCAACCTTCTTTCAAACTTATATAACATTTGCTATTGTAAAGGGAAGAAGAAAAGAAAATTTATGGTTATAAATTATTAAATAGGAATCAGCTCTGCCTTCCAGTATCTTGATATGTATACTGGAAAATATCATGCAAATATAGGAGAACAACAGAGTAAATCAACCCAATATGTTTTCCTAAATTGCATTTGATTTTCTTTGAGAACTATGACTATCTGCTGTTATATAATGGATATCTTCATAAGTACTTAAACAAATAAGATACACTTTTCTGGTAAGAAAAAGATTACAGTGAGGAACATCTTAAATAAAATTTAAAACATCCAAACCTTTAACTCGATAAAGGAAATAAATAAATTTATTTATTGTACTTGTTTTTCATGAATAGCTGAATATTGCAAAATATCTTATGTATAACCTACCAATTTTATGTCATAAAAGACAAAAAGCAGAATCAAGAATTTAATGAAAAAAGATAATATATTGAACTAGTTTCCCCTTAAATATTTTTTAAAATCTATTTTAGGTGTCATTTATTTCAAATTATAAGTATTTCAATAAAAATACTACCTTTTTTAGTCACCGAAGGAAAATGTTTCTTCAATTATTGATAGCAAAAAAAAAAAAAAAAAAAAAATCCTGACATATTTTAAAAAATCACCCAAAGAAAATTTCTCTTAATTATTGATAGCAGAAACTGACAATCTGAAACTATACCTGAAATTCTTGGTTTCTTATCCTATCAAAAATCAAGTTGCAGATCTTTCTAGTCCTTTTTTGGTACATACCACATTGTTCAAAATCAATAAATATTAATAAATCCTTTTCAAAAGACTCAGTTTCAGATCATCCAATCATGAACATTGTTTAAGAAGTTCCAACCTTCATGAGAGTATTGGGAGGGAGCAATCCAAAGACTGCAAGGATATCTGAGGATAAAGACCCTGAGTACTACGCTGAGTATCACTGATCATCAAAAAAAGAAAGAACCAGCTTGATCTTAATGAAACCTTTTTAAAGTGAAGAAGAGGCAAGAAATATGGGAAACACCAGTGATTTAAGAAGCAGGTTGGAAGAAGAGGACCCCAATCTATTCATAGATTGCTGGGTACCAGATAATAATTAGCATCTCTTGGAATTAAGTTCATGGATAGACTTTACTTTAGGTAAAAGCATTACCTTTCTCTCAAACCCTGGCCTCCAAATACCCAAACTGATCTGTTAAAACCCTCCTGCTACCTCAGTTGGTTTGAAAATTGCACATACATTTTTCAAGATTGTTTTCAGAACTTCTACATGAGTTTTCCTGTTCCACAGTCTGGTGGCTAAATGGAAGTTTCCAGTTTTCAAGGCTTCTTCTTTAGTAGTTACCACGAGCATTAGAGTCCAAGGAAAATAATCCTTTTTGAAAAGTATACTGTAAGCTATTTCTCAGTAAATCATGAGAAAGGTCCTAAGTAAGTAAGTTACCAATTACTAGCATCCTTACTTGACAAAGATATTTATAAGAGAATCATTCACTCTAGTTAGAGAAAACCATGGCTGGAAATAGAGCTAGAAACAACTCTTTAGCTGAATTCTCAGGAAATTAATGTTTCTGATATATATAGGAGCAGTGAGACTGTTTCAACCTTGAACTAAGGAACTACCTCTGAGCTCTTTGCAGAGAAAAAGAAGAGAGTTTGATTGCGATGGCAGGTTTGAACTGTTTGAATGTGCAGAGTATTGATTTCTTTGCTGTATGTATTCTATTCTTGTGTTAGGAAACTAAGTATCTGGAGAGGAATGGCCAAGTGGACATTTTTAAAATAATTTCACAGGATTGAAAGTCTTCATATTTGTCAAGGTGTTTACCTGCTATATGGAACTGTTTTCTTTTCACATTCTTGTTCTCAGTAGATGGCATCACCTTCAAATGTGGCAGATTCACATCTCTGAAGGCCCATTTTTAAGTTTAGAACCAAATTTAGAGCTGGTTGTAGCCTAGGGGACTGAATTATGTTGACAGATCCATATGCTTTTGCTTCCTTTTCTATTAATAAGAAATTGGTAAGTACAGGGAATACCCTGTATTATACTATCAGCATATGGATCAAACACTCTTCTTAGCACTATATTCTAACCAGCCATGATCACTCTTTAGTCATGTCTCAAAAGGTACCACAGTTCCCAAGTTGGTTTCTTTGGCAACTGTAGAGACAGTTGAATTACAATTCATAATTGACCAGTCACTAGCCCTAGGGAGTTTTCTTCATCCGCCAGGCTTCCATGTGGCCTTCAGAGTGTGGAAAGTGGCTCCCCCTCCCAGTTTCCTGAGTCCTTTGAGACAGAGTCAGTGAACCACAACCCTCTGTGTTCTGATCACTGGATTTTTTTTCTTTACAATTCATTCAGAACTGCTCTGACTTCCTTAAAAGACTGTTATCCCAGGGAACAATGCTGCTTGTTTGGGATTGTTTTGTGCTTTTCATACCTGTTGTACTCAAATTATGCTAAAGCTGCCAACTCACTTTATAAAGAGTCATCTGGGAAACAATTCAAAAATGTCACCTTTTTGCTCCCTTTACAAACTTCTCGTGTCTCCAGTATGACCAAATGTCATGAGAATAACACCGGTTAGGCTCCTAAATGTGGCTCAGCTATTCCACATGTGGAACCTTGTCAGATCAGTTGCCTTCAGCTAATGATAATGAGCACTTATTTTTGTCTCATACAAATTCCTCATCCCTTGAAAGAATATTTTGTATACTTCTTTTCTAGATTTCTGTCTGTGTAAGAAGTCCTGGCACCTGAAAACATGCTATTTAATTTAGGCACTGAAACGCTATCAAATTTGTCACAAATATAGAGCAATTCCAAATAAGCCTGATATTGAAAAGCATTATATATGTTGGGGAATATCCAAGCATGTTGCTCCAATGTTGGATGCAAAAATAAATCACCAAATTTTGATGACTAGGGTAATTGCTCTTGGAATTGTAATTACTTACAGTTGCATTAACATTTAGTTTGCATTTTCCGTGAACATTGATTTGATCTAGGCTGATGAAGAGAGTAGATTTATGTGAATCTTTACTTTATTTAATTCATATCAGGGTCCATACCCTGCACAGA
The DNA here is from genome assembly GCA_004024945.1 of Uropsilus gracilis. Lineage (NCBI taxonomy): Eukaryota > Metazoa > Chordata > Mammalia > Eulipotyphla > Talpidae > Uropsilus > Uropsilus gracilis. Next base: position 8,562 of record PVHY01027512.1, read on the forward strand.
TGTTAGGGGCCGAGATTGTGTGAAATTGTCAGGCTCAAGAGACACAAAGTCAGTACCACAGAGGCACTTCTAATGTTACTAGAAGGGGAATACTTCTTTTGCTTACCATTGTCAGTCACGGTATTGATTACCAGCAACCTCAGAGGAAATGTTACCACCAATGGTACAAATTGAGTCAGAGAAGGAACTCAATTAACACAATTCCAATGCCACGGCCACTTTTTCAAGACATGTTCTTGCCCACTCAGTGACTTTCCTGTTTCATTGATTCTGGGCACTTGAGTTCCCTCAGACTATATATGACCAAGTGCTCTTTCTTTTGCTTTTATGGCTTACCAAAGCACAAATTGCTGCAGATGTGAATGTTCTTATTGGCATACATGGAAGAATGACCTTACTTTATAGTGCTATTATAAAAGCACAGTTTAAACCAGCCTTTCAATTTTTGTGTGACAGAAGAAGGGGCTAATCTTATGGGTCTCGACCTCTCTCGAGCATTCAAACTATTGATGACAGAGCACAGGGCTCTTTACATTCCCTGCTTGTCATTTTCTTGGCCTTTAGATGGTTTCCAACCCATTTCAGTGGTTATGCCATATTGATGTCCTGCATTGGAGGGTAATGCATCTTCTCAGCTTCAACATCTCTGGTCTGCTTTTCTGTAAGGATTAAGGAAAGAAACTATCTTTCTGAGTCCCAGACCTATCTTTCAACACCTCCAATTAATAACAGCACAGATACTAGAGGTATAATACCTCCTGCCTTATTAATAAGAGTACCTAATCAATACATTATTTCAAGCAACTGGTTGATCATCCAATTTCATGGTTCACATTTGTTCACTAAATTGGATCTTCCTTATAGACACCTTTAATTCGTTTTATAGAAGATGGCAGCAATTAGTTTTACACTTTTATTGAGGACTCTACATACTGTGTTTATTCTTCCCTAAGGCATTTATCAACATACTGCACTACTTTAAATAAAAACATTTCTAAATTTCTCATGAGTGTATACAAATAAAGGTAAATTATAAAATTGTTACGGATGTACTAAATACAGTAAAAAAGTGTGAACAGGATTAAAACCTTCTGCAAGTAGCATGATGTTCCTGGGAGATTCCAAGGTGTCTGCATTTCCTCAGAGGGGTTCTTCATGCAGATGACATCACCAGCCTTACCACAAACAATTGAACCCAGAGCATTCTGGACACAAAGGCACCCACATAAAGTCTGGCCAGCAGAATGTACATTGTCCTAGTGAGAGCACTTTTACCAACCGGGTTCCCTTAAAATGGATAAGATTGACAGACCCAATCAGATTTTCATCTCTTTTGTGAAGTTTGAATGGGACATTAAAGAAAGGCTGAAAACAATAGGGGTGTAAAGTTGCTGAGAGATACACAGAAAGGAAGCAGTAAGCAGAAACTATGGGGATGTAGGACTCAGGGTTAAGAAAATGCCTGAATAGAGAGGAGAATAATGAGGGTCAGCATGTAAGTGACAGCAGGAGCTGTAGATGCAGAAAGAGAGACTGACTGAGTTGGCATCATGCGGAACTCTAATGCAGGGAGACGAGGGTGACATGTGCTGAAGGGATAACTTGATTGTATAGAAACTGTTTTTAACCTTAAACACAGTACAGTTCTCCATGATACATGACCAGAGATTATGGCTGTTCTTAGAAATAGAAAAACTAGTATGATGTTGGGATAGGAGATCACTTGCAATCATACTGTTGAGAAAGTTATAGATTTGGCAAAAGAAAAAGAATCTGTACATTGAAAGTGATAATGAGAGAATTGTTAGGTTAAACATTTCTGAAACTCTTCTGAGGGACACATACTGAGATAATTTTTGAAGATTTAGGATGAGGATAACGTGTTAAGTTTAGCAAAGATTTTGAAGTCATGTTAATTTATTAAAACCTGTGCAGCCCTATAGTTAAAAACAAATATTACTTTTGTTTAACCAAGCAGAACATATTTTCATTCCATTAGAGCAAAAGATAAAATCTTACTAAATTATTTTTTTCTGTGCCATATGCTTTTTAAAACTTCAATTTATATAAGTGATCTTAATAACCACATTACATCTTATAAGAAAGCTGTCCTTGAGATTGTACTTAGCTGTGAATTATCCTAAACTTTGAAATTCTTATTGCTTCCAATGTCATGCAAGAGGTCTTGGAAATATTACTAAAGGTATATTGGTTATTAAAAGTTCTGTAAATACCAGTTTGAAAAATTTCTTTCTGTCTCTTCCCACTCACCCTCTGGTTTTCTGTAGTATAAGAAGATTTCCTCTGTGAATTGTCAGTGCAATTTATGTGCAATTTGCACATAAACTTTCTAACCTGAGGAAATTGGTAGAGCAATAAGAATAAGATCTGGATGCAGTTGTCTTAACCTCTTTGAAGCTATGTGATAAAGATGGATGGGACCAATAGGGATTGAATAAACACATTTTAAACCTGGCATATGGCTAGATTTAAATAATGCCAAATAATAGTAAAATACTGGGTATTTTGAGATACACGAAAAATAAAACATTCAAATTCATGTTTCAATAAGGAGGATAATAGTTAACAGCATTTCAATGACTCAAGGAGAGAAAAAAAGGAAAAACTTTTTATTTATTAAAAACAACCACTGGTTTCATCTAAATATTTTTTAGGAATGTTAAAGTAGAAACTCAGTTGTGAAATTTTGTGGGATCTCCTCAATAACTAAATTATAATGACCAGTAGGCTTTGGTAATAAGCAACTTTTTTTCAATCAAGTCACTTTGGATTCATATTTATTTTGTTCCTAAGCAAGAACTTACATCATTTTCATTGCTGAAGTAACATATATCTATCTCTATCTCTCTATCTCTCTATCTCTCTATCTCTCTATCTCTCTATCTCTCTATCTCTCTATCTCTCTATCTCTCTATCTCTCTATCTATCTATCTATCTATCTATCTATCTATCTATCTATCTATCTATCTATCTATCTAAATGTGAAGATGCATGAAAAGGAAATTGCCACCTCTTCTTAACAACAGTGTTTATTAGCACTATTACATTTAACAGATATATTCTTCTAGATTTTTAATGTATATATTTTTTGAGAATTGAGATATTGATACCTAATTCTCCCATCTTTTGCTTGTGCTATTACTTCATCAACATTGCCAGTTCCCATTCTACTCTACAAATTCTCATTATAACAATTGTATAATATTATTGCAATAATTACATATTTCTTTTGCAAGAATTGCATTATCTGTGGTGATTTATTTAACATTCCTTCTACAAGAAGTTAATTCAAATTGATTTCAACCTGAATCAATCTAAATTTTCAGTGTGGTAATTAATACTGTGATATGTGTAAATCTTTCATTTTTCTTTTACTTTGGGATAGTTTCAAAAATAAGTATTCTGGATTTGTGGGTCAATATTTCAATATTTAAAATACAATACATATTTCAAATATTTTGTAATAAATTATATAAATTTATGTCCATACTTGAACATTTGGTATGTTCTAATATGGTATCATGTTAGAACTTTCATATTTACTCATTTGTCAATTTTTTGTTCACATCCTTTCTCCACTCTTTGCACTTTTTCTTGCTAATTTTATATAAAGTTTTGTTCACAGTAAGTATTTCATATAAAATAGATATTGGCAAACACATTGCTTTAAGAGATAAGAGGTGGGTGATTATGTTCTGAAAATGATTAATTTTTATGCTATGATTTCTTCATTGCCTTACATATTTAGTATGTTCATTTGTCTTAGATTACACAGATTAGGTATGAGTCCTTTCTGGGCTTTAGTACTACTATGAAGGAATTTTCTGAACATATATAGAGGAACTCGTAACCAAGTTTATTATTTCTTTATTCTTTTTAAAAATTAATTAATTTTTATTCTTTAAATCACAACTTTGGTAAATGATACCTCCCCCTCCCTCTGATATCCCCTCCATTCTCTCAAACCCCTCTCTTTGTTGTTTGCTAGTCTGTGTTAAGTTCGTTTTAGTCTTTTTCCTGTGGCTGTGTCCTTTGATTGGGTGAGGGACTGTGTTCTTGGGACCAGGACAACAGCGCTAGTAGGTTTTCAGTGATAGCTTTGTGTTGGGCAGCCAGTCTGTATTTATTTGTGGTCTGCCCATGTTTTCTTGTTGCATGCTGTCTTCCCCAATCCCTTCTCTGTTGTTCTGCTGTTTTACCTTATTGTTCTGGTGTAATGTTTAGGGGATCTCATCTCCATATTTCTTTATTATTTAGCAATATTTTCGACATGAAGGAGAACATGTTAACATGTTCTATGAGAACATGTTAACTTCTATCCTAGGAGAAACGGTTGCTGTGTGGTAATGTCTCTTCAAAATTCTCAACTTTTCAGTAGAATAAATCAAATTCTTTTTTTCCTAATAAAGTCAAAGAAAGTACCCAACAGTATTTCTAAAGGAAAAGGCTTTTAATGTGAGATTTTGTAGAGGTTTTCTCCTCTCTCAACAGTGTCTATACCTTCGGAGAAGAAAAAATACCTCGATGTTAGTCAGATTTGCTTATGAAAGTAGATGTTGGTCATAGAGTGTTCACTTCATTTGATTTATACTCCTGTTCTTTGTAATAGCAAACTCTATTGCAGTTTTTTATTAGGTTATTATATTTAATCTTACTGAACTGATACTTATCAAATATTATCATATTGTTTTAATTGTGAAATTTTATTGTGACGTTTAAAGTCTTTTATGGCAAATACCGCATCATTAGTCTTCATTTTTATGATTTTCCTAATTTTTATTAGAAGAATAATGTCTGTTTGATTTTGTAGTAAGGCATATCAGGTTCCAAAATCATCCCTTTGGGGTTTTTATTAAATACATATGCTAATTTTAGAATTAATTTATAATAGGTTTTAATATGCACCATGACTCACAGAAACAAAATTATCTAAGTTTCTATGAATAATAATAATAATAATAATAATAATAATAGATTGAAGTGTGTTACAGAGGAAAGAGTAGTTCGTTAGGCAGTGGGATAGCTGATTCCTAGTGTTAGGTCTCAATTTATGAATTGAGAAAATGAATGAATCTGGGAAAATTAATTCACTGCTCTCTAGCTTAGTTTCTCTATCTGAATAATAAACAGATTGTATTAGAAACGGCATTAAGATGGTCAATGTATTTCACTCAATATTATGAATGCAATGAACATCCTATGTTATTAAATAATAATTGTTGTATGCCCACTCTCTACTTAACAATACCATCTTAGTTTAACAAACACTCTTTCTCCATTTTTAGCTCTCTTTCCCTAGATAAAGATATATTCCATAAAAATGGTTGGAAATTATCATGCATTAAAAAAGTGTGCTTGCTATATAATTAGAAAGCCTAATTTTAGGCAGAACAGTATTGTGTACTACACATATAATACTAGAATGCTAGATTTGATTAGTTTGATTTTTAGTGACACAACTTCATTAATCATGTAATATTATATATGGAATTAGAGTATGCAGAAATGAATCTGGTAGGAAGAAAGTCATAGTTAAAAAAATAAAACTAAGAAACATAACAGGTAGTGTGCTACAAGATCAAATTAATGCAAAACAATTTTGTTAACATGAAATTCATTTGAAGCAAATTCACGAATTTATAGATATCAACCTAAAATAATATAAACATAGTATTACAATATAAAGCAAACAATTCTAACAAGGGAAGATGAGATTTTCAGTGTCAATATGAGAACAGTCTACTATCTCACTCAGACTTAGGGTCGTTAAATTTTGTGAGTCTATTATCGTCAGGGTTACATTTTGCCCTGCAAATTAGCAATATGGATGATAAGAAAAATGAAGAGAAAGTACACCACATTTAACCACCCAAATATAAAGATGACTTCTTACCTTGCTTTAGCCTCAGCACTATGATTTTCCATAACTTCAAGAAAATCTGGGAAATATAATATAGTGAGTGCCCTGGAAGATATATATTTATTATATTATATAATTATAATAATTAATTCCAGTATATCATATAATATATACCATATATAATATAATACATTATATGTCTTATATGCATTCATATATCAGATTAATCTATTATATATCCTATATATCAATATTATATATTAATACTATCCATATTATATACAGATATAAAATATAATATATAATATATGATGAGTTATATACTAAATATAAATATAGAGTATATCCATATATTATATAAATATATATAATATATAGTATAAATAATATGTAAATTATATTATAGACTTATATATTATTAATATATAACATATACATTATAAATTCTGATATATGAGATTGTATGAACCACATGTATTATGTAATGTGTGATATATATTTATATAGATAGATATAAAATATAATATAGTGAGTGCCCTGTTTAGTGGTGAAAACCAGACACCTCTGCCATAGTCAGTCATCTGAATAGAAAGTATCATCATTTTTTCCACATAGACAATTAATACATACCTCCTCCCAAAGAGAGAACATTCAAACTAATTATTATAGCCATGATTAGTCTACTTTTACAGTACATCTACTTTATTTACTATCCAAAGACAGCAACAAGAATATGAAACAGGGTCTAATTATTTTTTTAATCTTTCCTATTTTGAAAAATCTTTTTTTAATTGATTACATATATATATATATATGTTACATCATTGTAAACCCCAGATTTCCCCCACCACCATGTTACCCATGAGCCATCATCTGGATCTTTCGTGTTCATCCTTCCCCTGATCTGCCTGCTCAATAGCATAGGGTTCCCTTGGAAAATAGCATATAGGCATTTTACTAAGCATTTTGTCAAAGAATATCAAAGGCTTCCATCCTGCTGGCTTCTAATACTTACTGATTCCATATATATATATATACCACTCAACCTATTGCTCAGTATATTACATTAACATCTCAGTTTAAGCTTATTTTCTATGTTGATGAGTATCTGCTAAAAGCTCAAAAATTCACAATATTAATAGCTTAAATAATGACAGTTTTCAAACATCAAAACTGAGTATGATTGCTTATGGTACTCTACAGCATAGATAGGGTTTTTTTCCCCCTTATGCACTTAAACAATTTTCTAGGGTTTTGTTCTCTTCTAGTTGTATGTGATAGTGTGTGTGGAAAGTGCACAAAGTTTGTGATACTTATCATCAAATTACCCAAAAGTAATACTTATCATCTCTGTTCATAATCCATTGGCCAGAAATATGATTTGGTGTAATTCAAATTCACATAGCATAATCCCTTCCATTTTCATTCATGTTGTTATCTATGGAAAGAATTCATTTCTTTCTTTCTTTCTTTCTTTCTTTCTTTCTTTCTTTCTTTCTTTCTTTCTTTCTTTCTTTCTTTCTTTCTTTCTTTCTTTCTTTC
>PVHY01027513.1:0-16155 GCA_004024945.1 Uropsilus gracilis
CAATCAGAGAAATGCAAATCAAAACCACAATGAGATACCACCTTACACCAGTAAGAATGGCCCACATCAAAAAAACAGGCAACAACAAGTGCTGGCATGGATGTGGAGAGAAAGGAACACTCTTACACTGCTGGTGGGAATGTAAACTTGTCCAGCCACTATGGAAAGCAGTATGGAGAACCCTCAAACTCATGAAAATGGAATTACCATTTGACCCAGCAGTCGCACTTCTGGGAATCTACCCAAAGGAGACCTCAATGTGGGTACAAAAGGACACCTATGCTCGGATGTTTATTGCAGCACTATTTATAATTGCAAGGTCATGGAAACAACCCAAATGCCCCAGAACCAATGAGTGGATAAAAAGATGTGGTATATATACACAATGGAGTATTACTCATCAATTAAAAATGACAAATTTGATGAATTTATGGAAACCTGGATGTACCTAGAAGAAATCATTCTAGCAGAAATGAGCCAGATAGAAAGGGACAGAAACCAAATGGTTTCACTAATATATGGTCAACCAAATGAAACTGCACAAGGGGAGAATGGGAACCAGCTGGAGCGGGTGGGAAGGGGAGGTGGTGGGTGACCCTCAGGGACTGAAATGATGTGAAGTATATATAAATAAAAAAATTTAAAAAATTTAAAAAATCCCAAAACCTAACCCTAACCTGAGCTCTAACCAAAGCACTAACCCCTTGAATAACCCTAACTTTAGACCTAACACTAGCCCTAGCCCCTATCTTAACCCTAAGCCTAACCCTAAACCTAGACCTAGCCCCTATCCTAACCCTAATACTTACACTAACACTAACCCTAGACTCTATCCTACCCTAACCCAAACCCTAAACCTAGTCCCTATCCTAACCCAAACCATAGCCAAAACCTAACCCTAACCCTAACCTTAACACTAGCACCTATCTTACATCTAAACCTAATCCTAGACAAACCCTAATCATAAACCTAACCCTAGCTCTAAACCCAATCCTAATTCTAACCCTAACCTTAGTCCCTATCCTAATCCTAACCCTGATAGGAGTTTTGTGTGATTATTATTGGCATGCTTTGATAAAGCTTTTGAATGTTTGTTTAATTGCAATACCACCTTCAGTTGCAGCAGGTTTGGCCATGACTTGATTAGTTTCAGGTGAAACCCCTTTGTTGTTAATTTACTGGTGACTACAAAAGTTTGGTGTAAAATAAACTGGGGACCACAGTCCAATAGAGATACAGGCTATGAGCCACTTCTGTCGGGGGTCTACTAGACACAATGTTAATCCTTAACCTACCCCTCGGGGCATTCGATCAAGTTGTGGCTGGCCTGCGACATAACACGAACACTTGTAAAGCTATACTTAGCCCTAGTCCAAACCTTAAACCTAACCCTAATTCTAACCTAGTATAGCCCTAGACCCTGTGCTAATCCTAACACTAACGTACCTAGCTCTTATCCTAACCCTAACCCTAAGTACCCTTAGACCAAACTGTTGCCCTAGTCTGTGTCCTAACCCCCAAACTAACCACAATCCTAGCCCTAGCCCCTATCCTAACCCACACTCTAACACTAATCCTAAACCTTATAATAGCCCTATCAAAACCCTAATTCTAACCTGAACACTAGCTCTAGACTCTATCTACAACGAAACCTTAAACCTAATACTAAACCTAGACCTAGTATCAATCCCAAGCCTACCATAAACTAACCCAAACCCTAGCCCTAGCCCTTTCACTACCTCCTCAGTAAACATAACCCTATCTCTAACCATAACATTAGAAACTATATTATCCCTAAGCCTAACCCTACCCTAGTCCTCACCCCTAATCTAAACCTAAGCTTAATCCTAACACTAACCCTAGCTCTAACCCCCTTCGGAAACCTAACCCTAACCCTACACTATTACCTATTTCTAACCCTAACCCTAAACTTAGCTCCTATCCTAACCCAAACCCTAAACCTAGTCCTAGCCCCTATCCTAAACCAAACCCTAACCCTAAGCTAAATTCTAACCCTATCCCTATCCCTTCCCTAAACCTAAACCTAACCCTAAAACTAACCCTACACCTAACCTAACTCTAAGCCTAACCCTAAATCTAACCCTAGCCACTAACATAAACCTAACCATAACCCTAACCATATCCTAAACATAACCCTAACACCTGGATAGGTTAGGATTAACCTAAGCCTAACAGTAAACCTAACCCTAGTCCTTGTCCCTATCCTAATCCTAACCATACCCTAACCCTAGTCCTAGCCCTGACCTCTATCCTAACCCTAATCCTAACCCTAACCCTAAACCTAGCCCTAGCTCTAGCCCCTAGACTAACCAAAACCATAACCCTAACCTAACACTAACACTAGACTTTGCCCTAGCCCCTAGTCACAGCCCCTAGCTTAACCCTAACCCTAACACAAAACCTAGCACTAGATCCTATCCTAAGCCAAACCCTAACATTAAAACAGAACATATCTTAACCCTAAACCTAACCATAACTGTAGCCTTAGTCCTATACCTAGCACTATCCCCTCAACTAAATCTAACCCTAGCCCTAACACAATCCCTATACTAACCCTAGACCAAACCCTAACCCTAACCCTAGAAACCATCCTAATCCTACACAGAACACCAACCCTAACCTTAGCCCTAGTACCAATTCTAACCCTGACCAATATCCTAAACTTAACCCTAACCCTAACCTTAATCCTAACCGGAACCCTACCCTAGCCCTATTCCCTCTCCTAACCATAACACTAACCCTAAGCATAGCCCTAGCTCCTATCCTAAACCTAAAACTAAACCTAACCTTAACCCTAACCCCTATTCTAATCTAACACTAAACCTAGCCCTACCCTAGCAGTAACCCCTCAATACTCACCCTAGCCCTAAAATTACCCCTAGCCCCTATCCTAAACCTAATCCTAAACCTAAAACTGGCACTATTCCATGTGCTAATCATAATCCTAACACTAACCCTAAACCTAGCCCTAGCCCCAATCCAAACCCTAGCCCTTATGCTAATCCAGGCCTAGACCCTCTTGTAATGCTAACTCTAACTAAAAACCTATCCTGAACCCTAGTCCTAGATCTAGACCCTATCCTAACCCTAAATCTAAACCTAACCCTAACACTAGTACTAGCCTAGCCCCCATCCTAATCCTAAACCTAACCATAAGACTAGACCTAGCCCTAGACCCTATCCAAAATCTAACTCTAAACAATACCCTAGCCATAACCCCTGTCCTATACCTAATGTTATTCTTAGACCTAGGCCCTTACCTAATCCTAATACTGACCCTAAACCTAGCCCTAGCAACGATCCAAACCATACCCTAAGTCTAACCCTAGCCCTAGTCCCTATCTGAAACCTAATCCTAACCTGTAACCTAAACCTAGATATAACCCAATTCCTATCCTAACCCTAATCCTAAACCTAAGCTAGCCCTAGCCATAGCCCCTATGCTAAACCTAACACTAACCCTAATAGTATACTTAACCCCAAACTAAACCTAATACAAGCCTAATACCAAGTCTCCATGTAACACTAATGTAACCTAACCCTTACCCTAGATACAGACTAGCCCCTACCCTATATCTAAATGTAATACTAACCCTAGCCCCAGCCCATATCTAACCCTAAACCTAACCATAGCCTAGCACAAGCCCTAGTCCTATCCTAAATCTAACCCTAACCCTAGGCATAGCCCCTATATAAGCCTAAACCTAAAATTAACTCTGGGCCTCTATCCTTTCCTAAACCTAACTCTGCCCAAAACCCTAGCCCAAGCCCCTATTCTAAACCTAACACTAATCCTAGCCCTAGCCCTATCCTAACCATAACCCTATACCTAAACCTAAGCCTAACCCTAGCCATAGCCCTAACCCTATCCTAAAACTAACCCTAGACCTAACCCCTATCCTAAACCTAGCAGTAACCCTCACCCTAGCCCTAACTATAAGCCCTATCCTAACCCTTAACCTAACCCTAAACCCAACCTTTAACCTAGCACTAGACCTAGCCTCTATCCTAACCCCAAACCTAACAATAACCCTTGACCTAGCCCTAACCACTATCCTACTCTAACCGTAACAGTAATCCTAAAAGTAACCCTAACCGAAGCAATAGCACTAGCCCCTAACCTAACAGTAATCCTAACCATAATTTAGCCATAAATGTAGCACCTATCCTAAATTTATCCATAATGCTAAACCTATGAATAACCTCTAAGCCTAAACCTAACCCTAAATATGGCCCTAGACTAACTCTAACCCTAACCAATATCCTAAACCTAACACTAACCCTAACCCTAGCCTTAGACCCTAAACAAATCCTATACCTTGCCCTAGACCTGCCCTTACCATAACCCAAACCTTAACCTAACCCAAGCCACAATCCTAACCTTAACAGTAAACCTAAATCTATCCCTATCCCTAGCCCCTACCTAACCCTCAACCTAACCTTAACCTAGCCTAAACTAGGTCCCTACCCTAAATTTAACCCAAAATCTAGCACAAGATCTATCCCCTTTCCTAACCTTAACCAACCCTAACCTTGACTTAGGCTTAGTTCTAGCCCCTATCCTAAGCCTAACACTAACCCTAACTTAACCCTAAAACTAGCCCTAGCCCTAGTCCTTATCCTAACACTAGCACTAGCCCCTAACCTACACCTAAACCTAAACTTAAGCCTAGCCCTAACCCCTATCCTAACCCTAACCAAATTCATAAGCCTAACCATAGACCCTATCCTAACCTTAAACCTAACACTAAACCTGGCCTTAACCCTAACCCCTATCCTAACCCTAAGCCTAACTCTAAACCTAATCCTAGCCCTAGCCCCTATGCTAAATCTAAACCTAACCCTAATCTTAGCCCTAACCTTAGCCCATATACTAAACCTAACCCTAACCCTAACCTAACCCTAACAACCAGACTTTGCCATAGCCCCAAATCTAATACTAACACTAACCCTAACCAAACCTATGAGTAGTCATAGCCCCTATCTTAACCCTAACCCTACACAAAACCTCACCCTAGCCCCTATCCTAAACCTTAACCTTAACCATAAGGCAAACCCTAGCCAAAGGCCTTAGCTATTTCTAAACCTAACCCTAACCCTGCAGCTAGCCCTAGCCCCTATCCTAAACCTAAACCTAACCCTAAACTTAGCCCTAGTTATAGCCCTGTCCTAAGCCTAAGCCTAACCCTATCTTAAACCTAGCCTAGTCTGAGACCTAGGTGCTATTCTAACCCTAACGCAATATACTAACCCTAACCCAAGCCTTGCCCTACCCCTAGACCCTATTCTAATCCTAAACTGAACATAAACCTAGCCTTAGCCCCTACACTAACCTAAACCGTAAGCCTAAGCCTAGCCCTAGACACTATCTTAACCTAACATTAAATCTAAACCTAAACCTAGTCCTAGTCCCTATCTAATCCTAAAACTAACACTAACCCTATCTCTAGCCATAGAACTAATCCTCAACTAAACCTAACCCTATACCAACCCTTGACCTAGCCCCTATACTAACACTAACCCTCAACATAGCCCTAGTCCTAGACCTAGACCTTTCCCTAACCATAAATATAACCCTAGTGCTGTCCCCTATTACCAAAACACTAAACCTAAGCCTAGACCTAGCCTTAGCCACTATCATATAACTAACGCTAACCCTAGCCCTATCCCTAACTCCTATCATAAACCTAACCCTGAACCTAACCCTTACACTAGCCCTAGTCCCTATCCTAACCCTAAACCTTCCCTAAACCTAGCCCTAGCTATAGTACCTATCTTACCCCTTACCAGAAGACTAGCCCTAGCTCAAACCCTATCCTAACCCAAACCCTAATACTAAACCTAGACCTAGCCCTAGCCCCTATCCTAACCCTAACCCTAACCCTAAACCTAGACCTAATCCCTATCCTAAACAAGCCTAAACTTAACCCTAATACTAGCCCTAGCCCCGAACTTAACCCTAATCCTAAACCTAGCCCTAGCCCTACCCCTATTCTAAACCTAAACCTAAAACTAATACTGGCCCTAGCCCCAATGCTAAACCTAAACCTGTTGGGAGCTGTGTGTGCTCTCATTATTGGCCTGCCTTGATAAAGATGCTAATTTTTGCTTAATTGGTATACCACCTTCAGGTGAAAAAGGTTTGGACATTACTTGAGAATTTTCAGTTGATTCCCAATTGTTGTTAATTGATTGTTGCTAACTATAAATGTCGGGTGCAAAAAAAACTGGGAGCACAGACCAGAGAGAGAGGTTATGAGCCTCTTCTGTCAGGGTCCTCTTGAATCAATGTTAATCCTAATCCTGCCCACGGTACAGTTCGATCACGTCGTGTCTGGCTCTCGACATTAAATGAAACCTAACACTGGCTCTAGACCTAGCCCCTACCCTAACCTAAAACCTAACCCTAGTACAAGCACTATACCCTATCCTAAGCCAAACACTAACCCTAACACTAACTCTAACACTGGCCTATATCCTAACCCTAACGTGAACACAAACCTTATCACTAGCCGTAGACCCATTTTAACCCTAACCTGAACCCTAACACTAGCCCTAGGCCCTATCTAATCCTACCCTAAGCCTAAACCTTGCCCAAGTCTTAGCCCTATACTAACCCTAAACCTAACCCTACCATAACCTGACCCCTAGCCCAGGTCCTAGGCCCTAAGCTAACCCTAACCCTAAACCTAGCCCAGGCCCCAAACCTAACCCTAAACCTATATCTAATCCCTAGCCCCCATTAACCCTAATTCTAAACCTAACCGTAACACTCACAATAGCCCTAGCACTAACCCCTCAATTCTAACAATAGCCCTAACCCTAGCCCTAGCCCCATTCATAAATTTAAACCTAACCCTAACACTAGACCTAGCCCCTGTCCTAACCATACACCTAAATATAAGCCTAGCCCTATATTAAACCTAACCCTAAGCTTAACCTGAAACCTAGTCCTAGCCCCTATCCTAACCCTAACCCTTATCTTAACCCTAATCCTAACCCCATTCTATACCTAACCCAAACCTAAACCCCAAACTAAACATAGTCCTATCCTAAATTTAACACTAACCCTAAACCTACCATAGCCCAAGTCCATAACTTAACCCTAAATCTAACCCTAGCCCTAGACCCTCTTAACCCTAAACCTAACCCTAGCTCTAGCCCCTATCCTAACCCTAACCCTAAACCTTAGCTAACCCTAACCCTAAGCCCTTAGCTCTAGCCCATATCCTAACCCTAAGCATAACCCTGAACACTAACCATAACCCTAACCCAACCCTAACCCTAGCCCCTATCCTAACTTAACTCTAACCCTACCCCTGTCCTAATCCTAACCCTGTTAGGAGCTGTGTGTGTTCTCATTATTGGCCTGCCTTGATAAAGCTACTGAAAGTTGGCTATGGAAAAGTACCTTCAGGTGGAGTAGGTTAGGCCATGACTCGAGAAGACTCAGGTGAAACCCCTTTGTAGTTAATTGTTTGCTAGTAACTACAAAAGTCTGGTGCAAAATAAACTAGGGACCACAGTTTAGAGAGAAGGCCAGGCTGTGGGCCATTTCTGTCGGTGTCTTCTTGACTCAATATCCTCGCCCTTGGGATATTTTGATCACAATGTGGCTGACACACAACATAACCTGAACCCTAACTACCTTAGTCCTAGCCCAGCCCCTTACACTAACCTTACCTTATTACTAGCCTTAGCCCCATCCTAATCCTAACACTAACCCTAGTGCTAGCCCTATCCTAACCCTAACCCTAAACCTACCCCTACCTCTAGCCCCTATCCTAAACATAAACCTAACCCTAAACCTAACCCTAGCCCTTACCCTAACACTAATCCCAACCATAGCCCTAGCAATAACTCCTATACTAACCCTAAACCTAACCCGAACACTAGCCCTAGCCAGTTTATAACCCTAAATGTAACACAAACCGTAGACCTGGACTTAGCCCATCTAAAAACATAAGCCTAGCCCTAGCCCTATGCCCTATCCTAACCCTAACTCTAAAACTAAAACTAAGTCTAGCCCTAGCCCCTATCTGAAACCAAACACTAACCCTAACCTTAACCTAGATCTAGCCCAAATCCTAACCCAATCCCTAAACCTAGATCTAGCCCTAGCACTAGCCCATCAACTAACCCTAACATAGCCCTAAACCTAGGCTTAGAAACTATCCTAACCTTAAGCCTAACCTTAACCCTACACTAGTCCCTACCCTAATCCTAAACCTAGCTCTAACCTTAACCCCTCTCCTAACCCAAACACTAGACCTACCCTAGCCCTTATCCTAACCCTAGTCCTAGCCCTAGCCCCTACCTAAAACTAACCCTAAACCTAACTCTACACCTAGCCACTATCCAAATCCTAAGCCTATCCCTAACCCTAAGCCCCTTTCCTAGACATAACCCTAACCCTAACAATAACACTAGCCCTAGCCCCTATACTAAACGTAACCCAGCATTAAGCCTAACCCTAGACCTAGTCCCTATCCTACCCTAAGACTAAACCTAACCTGAACCCTAGACCTTGCCCCAATACAAATAATACCTTAAACCTAATCCTAGCCCTAGCCCTAACCCTAGACTCTATTTTACCCTTACATGAATCCTAACACTAGCCCTAGCCCCTATATAACATTAGCCTAACCCTAAACCTTACCCTAGCTTTAGCCCTATCTACCCGAAAACTAACCCTAAACCAAACCCTAACCCAAACAATAGACCTACCCTAGCCTTATCCTAACCCTAAACCTAAATCTAAACCTAAACCTAGCCTAGCCCCTATCCTAACCCTAAACCTTATGATAACCCTATTAACCCTAACTCTAAACCTAACCCTAACCCTCTCACTAGCCCCTCAACTAACCATAACACTAACTATAGCCTGAGCCCTTTCCCTTTCATAACCCTAAGCCTAACCCTAAACCCCATCCTAACCCTGTCCCTAACGTAAGCCTATCCCAAACCCTAGCCCTATACTAAACCAAAACCTAAACTTAACCCAAAACCTAGCCTTACACCCTATTCTAACCTAACCCTTACTCCTATTCTAACCTAACTGTAAGCCTAGTTCCTATCTTAACCCTAACCCAAAACAGAACCCTAGCCCCAAACATAGCCTCATCCTAAAAATAAACCTAGCCCTTACCCTTAACCTAACCCAAGCCCCAACACCTGTCCTAACCTTACCTAACCCTAACCCTAACCCTAAACTAACCCTAATCCTAGGCCCCATTCGAACCCTAAGCCTCACCCTAAACCTAACCCTAGCCCTACCCCCTAATCAAACTCTAACCATAACCCTAGCACTAACCCTAGCCCTAACCCTATCCTAACCCTAACCCTAACCCTACCCCTTTTCTAATCCTAAATCAGGAGCTGTGTGTGCCCTCATTAATGGTCTTCCTTGATAAAGCTACTGAATGTTTGTTTAATTGGAATACCACCTTCAGGTATATAAATTTGGTCATGACTTGAGAAGATTCAGGTGAAACCCATATGTTGTTGATTGTTTGTTAGTACTACAAAAGTCTGGTGCAAAATAAACTGGGGACAACAGTCCAGAGAGAGACAGACTGTAAGTCAATTCTGTCGGGGTCTTCTTCACTCACATTAATCCTTACACTCCCCTTGGGACATTTCGATCATATCGCTACTGGCCCACAACATAACCCGAACACCAAAGCTAGCCTTATTCCTAGTCCAAACCCTAACCCTAAACTTAACCTAATGCTAGCCCTAGTCCCTATCCTAAACCTAACACTAAAACCCTAGCTCTACCTCCTATCCTAATCCTAATCCTAAAACTACCCTTAGCCCTAACCCCTAAACTATCCTAAACCTAACTGTAATCCTAGCCCAAGCCCTTATCCTAACCCTAACCCTATCATTTATCCTAATCATAGCCCTAGCATTGCCACTACCCTAACCCTAATCCTAAACAGAACAATAGCTCTGGCCAGATTCTAACCCTAAACCTAACACTAACCATAGACTTAGATTTACCCCATATATAACTCTAAGCCTACCATAACCTTAGCCCTAGGCGTAGCCTCTATCCAACCCTAAAGCTAACCCTAACACTAACACTAGCCCTAGACTCTATCCTAACCCTGACCCAAACCCTAACCTGAGCCCGCCACTATCCTAACACTACCCTAACTATAACCCCAAACGCCTATCCTCAACCTAAACCTAAACATAACCCTTGCCCTAGACATAACCCCTATCCTAACACTAACCCTAACTCTAGCCCTAGACCCAGCCCCTGTCCTAACCCTAACCTAACACTAACACAAGCACTATCCCCTATCCTAACCCAAAACCTAAACCTAACTCAAAAACTACCCCTAGCCCTAGGCCCTATCCTAACCTTAACACTAACCTAGAGCCTAGAGCTAGCCCCTATCCTAAACCTAGCCCCATCCTAACCCTAACCCTATACCTAATTCTAACCTTAGATCTAGCCCTATTACTAGCCCCTCAACTAACCCTAACCCTAGTCGTAACATTTTTAATTTATTTATTTATTTGTTTGTTTGTTTATTTATTTATTTATTTATGAATGAAACTAGGTCTTGCTATTTTTGCCTGTGAAACTGTAGGCTCTCGTTCCCCAGGGTACCACAGACTCAAGCAATCCCCAGCCTCAGCTTCCCAGGTAGCTGGGATTACAGGGCGCACCACCATGCCCAGCTATTTTTTGGAGCTAGGTCTCACTATGGGCCCCAGGCGGGACTTGAACTGTGATCCCTAGCCCCAGCCACTTCATAGGCTGAAGCTTACAGGCATGAGCCACCGTGCCCGGCCTCCCTAGCCCTAACCTTATGCTTAGAATCTATCCTATCCTAAGCCTAACCCTAACCCTAGCACTAGTCATTATCTAAATCATAAAACTAGCTATAGCCTTAGGTCCTAACCTGAAACCTAACCAAATCTTAGTCCTAGACATAGGCCCTACCCCTAATATAAGTCTAGCCCTAGCCCCTATTAGAACCCTCAACCTAACCCTATCTCTAACCCTGCCCTAGCCCCTATCCTAACCACAACCCTATACCTAAACCTAACACTACACCTAACGCTAGTCTAGCCCCTATCCTAACCCTAACCCTTATCTTAAACCTAACCATTGCCCCTATTCTAAGCCTAACCCTAACTAAACCTAGCCCCTGTACTAACATTAGCCCTAATTAACCCTAGTCATAGCTCCTATCCTAATGCTAACCCTAAAACTAACCCTAGCCCTAGCACCTATCCTAACTAACACTTACCCTAAACTTAACAATAGCACAAACCTAGTTCTAGCCCTAACCCCTATCTTATCCCAAAACTTAACCTTAACACTACCAATTATCCTAACCTAAGCCTAACCTTAACACTACCCTGCTTAGCCCCTATCCTAGCCCTAGCCCTAGCTACTATCCTAATCATAACCCTAATCAAAACCCTAAACCTAACCTTACCCCTAGCCACTATCTTAACCCTAAGCCTAACCCTAACCCTAGACCTAGCCCCTATCCTAACTCTAACACTCTATAACCCTAGCCCTACTCTAACCTATATCTAACCATAAACCTAACCCAAATCCTAGCCCCTATCATAACCCTAACCCTAAACCAGGGCATAATGCCTATCATAACCTAACCCTAACCCTAACACTAACCCTAATCCTAACTATAACCCTAGCCCAGAGCCTATCCTAACTTTAAACCTAAAACTAACATAACCCTAGGACTAGCATCGATGCTACCCGGACCATAACACTAAACCTAACCCTAACCTAACACATAACCTAACCTAACCCTAATGCTAAGCCTAGCCCTAACACTAAACATAGCCCTATGTGCTATGTTTACCTAACACATAACCTAACCTAACCCTAATGCTAAGCCTAGCCCTAACACTAAACATAGCCCTATGTGCTACCCTAAACCTAACCTTTCCCCAAACCAAAGAACACATCCTAACCCTAACACTAAACCTAGCCCTAAGCCATACCCTAAGATAACCCTAACACTAACACTAAACTAACCTTAACCCAAAGTCTATCCCTAGCCCTAACCCCTATCCTAACCTTAACCCTAAACAAGTCTTAGCCACTATTCTAAACCTAACCCTTAACCTAACAATATCCTGAGCTTAGCTCTAGCCCTAAGACTAACCCTAGCTCTAACCTCTATCCTGAACCTAACCCTATCCCTAACCCTAGCCCTTCTAAAACCCTAACCCTAAACCTTACCTTCTCACCCTAACCCTAGCCTTAAACCCTATCCTAACCCTAATCCTAACCCTTGCCCTACCCCTACCCTTATACTAACTCTAACCCAAATACTAACCCTAACCTTAACAATAACCCTAGCCCTGGACCCTATCTTAACTCTAACCCTAACCTTAGACCTATCCCCTATAAAACCCTAACCCGAACTCAACCCTACTATACCTTATCTCCTCTCCTAAAACTAAACCTAAACCCAGAATATATCCTACCCTAACCCAAACCTGAATTCTAAACTAACCCTAGCCCCTTTCTATCCCTAACATAGCTCTAGTTCAATCCTAACCTAACCCTAACCTAGCCCTATCCTAACACCAACCCTAACCCTAAACCTAGAATAACCCATAACCTTACACTAACCCTAATCTTGCACTAGCCTCAATCATAATCCTAACCCTAAACCTAACCCTAAGACTCACCCTAAACCTAAAGCTAACCCTAGCCTTAACCCCTAGCCTAAACCTAAACCTAACCCTAGCTCCTATACTAAACCTAACACTAACACTAACCCTAGCCCTAAAACTATCCCTAACCCCTTTCCTAACCCTAACCCTAAACCTAGCCCTAGTCCCTATCCTAAACCTAACCATAGGCTTGGCACAACCCTAACACTAACCCTAATGCTAGCCTCTATCAAAATCTTAACCCTAAACCTAACCCTAATTCTCACCCTAACATGAACCCTAGTTCTAGCTCCTCTCCTCACCCTAACACCAGGCCTAGCCCCTATTCTAACCCTAACCCTAACCTTGCCCTAGCCCCTATTCTAATCCTAATCCTAACCCTAGATCCTATCCTAACTTTAACCCAAACTCTAAATCTAACACTAACACAAGCCATAACCCCTATCCTAACCCTAACTCTAACCCTAGCCCTAGTCCCTATCCTTACCCTAACAGTAAACCTAGCTCTAGACCCTATACTAAAATAACCCTAACCGTAACACTAACACTAAATCTAATAATAACCCTAACCCTAGCCTTAATCCCTAGCCTAATCCAAAACCTTACCCCAAACCTAGCCACTATCCTAACCATAACCCTAACACTAACCCAAACCCGAGCCCTATCCCTATCCTAACCTTAACCCTATCCTTAACCACTCTCGTAACCCTAACCCTAGCCTTAGCCCCTATCCTAAACCTAATCCTAACCCTAGCCCCTATCCTTACTCTAAGTCTAAATCTAACACTAACACTAACCCTAGACCATTTCCTCACCCTCAACCTCACCCTAACCCTAACTCTAGCCCTAGCCCATATCCAAACCCTAACCCTACCTTAAACCTAACCTTACCCCTAACATTCACCTTATCCCTAAGCCTAACCACCCTCAAGCTACTGAAAATGGAACTACCATTCAACATAGCAATCCCAATTCTGGGAATCTACCCAAAGGACACAAATTCACTAATTAAAGAAGACACACACATACCCATGATATCATGTCAAAATGGAGCAAAAGTGGCTAACCAACAAACCACAGGTTCGTATCACCCGCACGTAGCAGTTGCCACTCAAAATGCAGTTTAACAAGGGATTTGATTTACAAGGCAATGTTAACAGGGAAAACAAAAAGTCCTTAAAGCTACAAGTGGCCAGTCATCTTACCCCAGATACCATTCTCAGTCCCAAAGTTCCCAAATATCAGGTGAAAAAGTGCAGAAGCCTCCAACCAACAAGTCACAGGAGAAAGTGGCATTTTAAAAATGCAGCTTCTGCCACCCAGCTTCTTACCAGATTCATATCACCCTTATGCACACACCAGTTGCTAAAGTCACAGTGCAATTTAAACAAGAGAGTTTTATTTACAAGGAAAATTAACCAGGAAAACGAAAAGTACTTAATGCTGTAAATAGCCAGTTATTTCACCCCAATCACCGTTTAGTTCAAAAGTCCCAACACATATCCAACATGGTGCCCCTTTTCTGAGGCAGGCACTCTGAAAAGTCCAGTTTTTCTCCAGTGTCTTTTCTTTGCTTCTTCTCTCTCCAGTGTTCTGAGCTGTGGCTTCTCCAAGGCTCTTCAAACTTTTCCAACAAATGCTGATGCAAACCCAGCTTTCCAAAACGCTGGTTTTTCCCAGGTACCAACTTTTCAGCTAGCTTCCAGGCCACCTTGATGCAGCTCTGTGCACTTTCTTTACCAGACTTGCATTTGGCAGTGTCTGGCCAAATTCACCAGGCCTACCCTCAGCAGCCCCTGGTCACCCCTAGTGTGCCATTCTGGCATCTGACTCCACACTGGCTACTTCTCTGCTGGTCACTCTCCCACCATGACTCCTTGATACCACCAACTCACTCTTCCAGGGAGCTTCCCCAGGCCAGGCCACATGGGCCTGTTCTATCAGTCCTCCGTTCTCCACTTTCTCCTCTCCTATCTCTGGTCCTCTTTATATGCCCTTTTGCACTTGTTGCCTCTTCTTGTGGTCTTTCTCTCAGACCCCACCCACCAGGGCAGTATGACACCCAATACAATTTTCTACTGCATCACTACCCTTGTATCACAAAGACACATGTCCATGATGGTGCCCTCTTTGGCCCGCCAAACCTGAGGCAGGACTGAGACTGGGCTCTGCAAGTCCAGTCTTTCTTTTCTGTTTTCTCTTCTTCTCTCTCCAGTGTTCTGAGCTGTTCTGCTCCTTCAAACTTTTTCAACAAATGCTGATGCAAAATCAGCTTTCCAAATCCCTGGCTATCTCCAGGTACAAGCCTTCCGTGCCACCTTGCTGTGGTACCACGCTTTCTACATTGGCCAGTCACTCTCCCACCATGGCTCCTTGTCACCACCAGCTCACTCTTCCAGGGGGCTTCCACCCAACCTGGAAACTCAGGCTACTCTTTGCTGACCTGCCATTCTCATGTCTCTACCATCCCAAAAGTCTGTGTCCCTGTCTCTGCTCCTTTCTTTTTATCTTCTCCCTCCTCTCCTGAAACAAGAGCTCCAATTTCCCCTCACACATCCAAGATTTACAACAAGTAAAAGAAATAGGCCTTATCCTATTTAGGCCACCTTTTACCTCTGTGTTTTTCAGACACAGCTAATGGCAGCAATGTCTAAATTTTAATACTGTCCACATTGGGGTCACAGCTTCAAGTACTGATAAACCTGATTCTTGCCAGCCCTGGTGTCTGAGTTTCCTTGGTGCCACTTTCAATACTACCCCATTACCAACTCCTTTGTATCCTGCCCTCACTCCCAGTTATGATATGCTTTATCCTGTCCTCTCTTTAGACAGGAGGGAAAACCTGATTAATTAATTAATTTATTTATTTTTAAAAATTATTTATATATAAATTTCACAACATTGTAATCTCAAGGGTTTGCCCCCCTCCCTCCCCTCTCTTCCCCCCTTTCCCTCCTGCTCATAGTTGTGCGCTTCATTTTGGTGCTTAGCTTGTTTTGACTTTCTTCAAGGCATTTGTTTATTCATTTATTTTTTTCACTATATCCCATACATTAGTGAAACCATTTGGTTTCTGCCTTTTTCTTTATGGCTTGTTTCTGCTAATATGATTTCTTCTAGATGCATCCATGTTGTTATGAAGTCGTCCAATTTGTCATTTTTAATTGATGAGTAATATTCCATCGTGTATATATACCACAATTTTTTCATCCAGTCCTCTGTTTGGGGGCATTTAGGTTGTTTCTATGACCTTGCAATTATAAATTGTGCTGCAGTAAACATCCGGGTACAGGTGTCCTTTTGTACCCACATTGAGGTCTCTTTTGGGTAGATTCCCAGAAGAGCAATTGCTGGGTCAAATGATAGTTCCATTTTCATTAGCTTGAGGGTCCTCCACACCCCTTTCCATAGTGGTTGAACTAGTTTACATTGCCACCAGCAGTGTAGTAGTGTTCC
>PVHY01027514.1:0-16109 GCA_004024945.1 Uropsilus gracilis
AAGAGGGCTTTTCTCTTGAAAGGATGTTAAATTTCTGCATCTGTTGAGATGATCATATTTTGTCTTTTATTCTGTTAATGTGGCAAAATAGATTGATTTTACTTTTTGTTCTCCCTTCCAGGACTAAGTCTTGGGAGAACTCCTTTACAGAAGAGGCCTGTTATATTTTTAGAAGAGAAACATAGGATATTTTAAGTATTCAAGAATGAGAGAGTTACTATATTTTAATATTTGACTACTTAAAAATGAGTATTCACCTGCCTGCCATTTGTAATACAATACCAGGGGTTGTAAACTGGACAATAAGAGGATAAATATGGCTTACAGTGACTTTTGTATGACTCACAGTGGATTTACACTTTTCTGTCTCTAATTTGTGTCTAAACATAGGTTTTTCACCTAAATCTATGATTTCTGCTGCCTCTTTAAAGAAAAATCTGATAATAATGAGCCAGCAAGCAACAATGCTAGAGCATACAGACCTCCTTTGACAAGGCATGCCACTGATGTAGGTAAACATGCCTTATTACTACTTCTCGGTTTGTCTTACATTTTGTTAAGACAGATTCCCTACCATTTCATGAAAGCATAGTGCAGTAATTAAATAAAAAAAACCACCCAACTATTACACTGCTATAAATGTGAAATAAAATAAATTAAAGTAGAAAAGGTCTCTCAAGCACTGAGAGGAAGGTTGAAACCTGTACTTAGAGATTCTAACGCAAGCTGAAGCAAGGTAGAAAAAATTAGAATCTACTCCCTGTGTACAATGTAGGCGGACACTAAATGTGACTTAAAGTACACTAGTAATTTGTAAAGTAAATGGACAGTCTATTGAGGAGGGTTTCTTTATCTAGTTAAACTATAAAGATGTCACATTGATAGAAGTTTAAAATGCTTAATGGAATGACTGCTTCCCAGATAGATAAAACAGTTTACATGTAAAAGCATGCATTTATTTTAAATAGAAATTAGACCTAAGCAATTTTTATTAAGTAATAAACTGTCCTTAATTATCCTATCACTATTTGTTGCTTCTCAATTCCAGGCACATAATGAACAGTTTAGAGTTTGCTTTCTGTATTTTAAATTGGGTGAGGTAGAATAAAAACAGAATCAATATATGATCTATATGTGTTTCAATTTGTTTAAGTTTCAGTTTTTTTAAAATTTATGAAGTACCATTGTTTTACATCCTGGTTAATATTTTGGTAATATAGGATTTTTCCCTTCAGAGGTGCTCACCTAGCTCTCCCGCCACCAAAGCACCCATAGTCTTCCCATAGTGATCTCCCGCACTTCTGAAGTCTGCATCTGAGCACCCCACAATCCATGCAGTTGGTCACTGTCTCCACTTGAAGAAATCTGGGCAATAATACACAGGGACAACAAGATCCCCTGTCACAGTGATAGCCTTGATTTGGTCCTGGAGTGGCCAGCACCAAGATGTCATGAAGGAAGTACCATGTGAGCATGTCCTCTGAGCAGTCACCCCCAGGTAACGGGGGTCCAACAGGTGTCAGGCTATGACTGGCATAAATACCTAAGGTAGGGCATGCACCCTAAGTTCAGGTGAGGTGTTGGCAGGAATGACCTCATGGGACAGCCCACGCACCCTCGTTGTGCATCTCAGTCAGATGCACAGCCATTGGCAGGTATTGCATCCAAGCAGGGCACTGGTAACCAGCACGAGGGCGCTCAGGTGCACAATTCAGAGCACCCCCAGAGCAGAACAAGCCGTAGCTCTTGGCAGAGCACAGTCTCAATTCAGAGGCCTGCCAGGGACACTGCAGTGCTCAAACTAGATGCTCTCCAGTTCTGGCTCTGTCAGGAAACTGCCACCAGCTTCTGCTTCAGGGAATTGGACTCCTCACACTGGCCCATTTCAGTCTGCTGAGCGAGAGCCTCTTCCCTGAGAGCTCATTAAGCCTAAAGAACACTCATCAATATTTCCTTTAATGTGAATCTGCAGTGATGAATTCTCTCAACTTTGTCTGACTGAGAAAGTCTTTATTTTAGTTTCCTTTTTTTAACAAGAATTTCCCTTCCTACTTTTATCATTTCTTCCTTGATTTTGTATAACTGTGATGTTTCTAGGTGAGATTGCCCTCTGGGTGTCTTTTGTGTGACTGATGAAAATTCTTGAATCTGTGGATAATGTCCTTTATGGAACATTCATGGTCATTATTTCTTCAGATTTTCACTTGTGCTCTATTTTCTCTCTTCAGAACTGCAGTTATAAGGTATGTTAGCTTTTTGTCCTATGTACTACTTGCTGTTTTTCTCCTGTATTGTCCATGTTTTTTTCCCTTTGTATTGAGACAACTCATTTTATCTTGATGTTTTTTAATTTACTAAATATCTTTTGGATTGTAGCTAATAGGATTTGAAATTTAGTCATGGAGCTTTTAAATACAACTTTATTGAGACAGAATATACATAACAATTTATCAGTTTAAAGTGTGCAGTTTAGTGGCTTCTAATGTATTCACATAGTTGTACACTCATAACCACAATCATTTTTAGAATATCTTTATTTTCACCCCCACCCCCAAAAACCCTCTCTCCTTAGCCATCACCGCTCAGTCTTCACCAAAGCAACCAGTAGTCGACTCTGTCTCTACACCTACATGTTCTGGATGTTTCATATGAGTGGAATCACACAATATGTTCTTTGTCCTGGCTTATTTCACTGAGCAGTGTTTTCAAAGTGACATGTGCTACCATGTACCTGTGCTTATTTCTGAATCACATCACATTATATAAATATACCTTGTTAGTTTATTGAAGTATTTATAGATGAACTGTTTGGGTTGGTTCCATCTATGGAGTTTTGAATTTTAATTATTTGGATTCATTTTTGTATTTTCTAATTTTTAATCTCAATATCCACAATATAGAGGTACTTTATTTTTACTTTCTATTAGTTTTGGGTCTTTTTTTTTTTTTTTGCATTCTTGTATAGTTTTAAGAATTTATATTTAGTTTTAAGTACTACACTTTATACAAGAAGACCACAAAGATAAATGTAGCTCTAGTTTGTAGCTCTGGATTATGCTCTTTCACCAGAGTAAATTTACCTTGCTTCTGGGCAGCATTTAGGATAGTGAGTCAGTCACCTTAACCTAATCAAGCTGTATGTATTTGTGAGGTGAGAGCCATCCATTCTGGTTTGCCCTGCATATCCCAGGCCCTCAGGGGTTCTAATCAAGGAAATTTAGTGTTTATGGGAGCCCCTCCTTCTTGATCACCTCTAATTCTTTACCCCTCCAGCCTAGACTGCTGAAAGCTCTGCCATTTCTGAGATGCATAGTTGCCTCTCACTTTCAACATCAGTAACTACCATAGTTATAAAAGTGGCTGAAATACTGACTTGCATTTTTTAATTTCTCTCCTTTATCCATCTTTGCCCTGTCATTTTACTTTGCTTGGTAGTTTTCATCTTTAAATTTTTTTTTTTTTATTATTTACCCAGTTCAGGCTTTTTGAATTTAGCAGGTTTTTCTGAAGCATTGTGGTTAGCCAATACTAAAGACAGATATGTCCAGGATCTGTTATAGGAAATATTCTGACTGATGAGTGTGTAAGTACGTTTTTAAAGAGCAGCATGTCAATTAGTTCATGGCCTTAAATAATACATTTGGTGAAAGCAATTTAAATTTTGTGAAGAAATCAGAAAGAAGTTATTAGTGATACAGAAAATAGTTATATATAAGGATATAAACATTTAATAGGACAAATTCATTATCAACTATTCAGCAAAAAAGATAATACATTATGAAAAATCAGTAGGAATACAATTGTATGTGGCAATTCAAAGTCATGTCTTGAAAAGTGCTTACTTACATGGGGAAAATCAAGGTACAAATAAAAAAATATAATGTTGCATTTACTTAATGTATCAGGACTCCAATAAAAACTTATTGAAGTAACATTGGCTTATAACAGTCCATAGGTTTTAGGTGCACATCATCATAAACCAATATCTATACATATATTATGTTCACCACTAAAAGCCTAATTCTATACTTCACCATATAATTAGCTCCTTTGGCCTGATTTATAGAAACCTACATCCAGCCCCCTTTCTGTATGATAATGACAAATTTGGACCTATAGTCTAAATACTTATTCATTTATTTTAATTCATTTGTTTGGTTTGTTAAGGTACCACATATTGGTGAGATCATACAGCATTTGTCTTTCTCCATGTAACTCATTTCATGTAGTGCCCCCTCTATTCATACATGACAGTCAAATTACATCTTATTTTAAGCACCTGAGTAGAATTCCATTTTCTTTATCCTGGGAACTAGCGATGAACATTTAAATTGTTTCTAACTCATGACTGTTGTAAATAAAATGATGAACATGTGAATGCATGCATCATTTCAAATTAGTGTTTTCATATTCTCTGGGTAAATACTCAGAAGTAGGATAACTTGATCATAGGGTATTTTTTTTTAATTTAAAATTTTATATTCATTTAACATCGGTCATATTTGTATAGCTATTGTTCCCCTTAGGTATGGGCCTCCCATCAACAATACATCCCTATACCATGTATTGCCTATATTTTCTTCTATGTATTTTATGGTTCAGGTCTTATATTCAAGTCTTTACTCCCTTTTGAATTAACTTTTGTGCAGGTGTTAGTAGTCTAGTTTTATTTTGTGTGTGTCTGTTCAGTTTTCCAATACCATTTATTAAAGTTTTCTTGCTCCATTGCATGTCTTTGCTTTTGTCATAAAATAGTTGACTGTGTATGTGTATTTTTACATGTGTGTGAACTCTCAGTTCTGTTACATTGGTATGTCTGTGTATCTGTTTTTATTCTAATAACATGCTGTTTTGATTACTATAGTGTAATTTGAAATCAGAAAATGATAGTTCCATTTTTTTTAATCTCAAGGCTTTTTTAATTATTTGTGGTCATTTGTAGTTTCAAATAAATTTTATGACTTTGTGTTCTTGGTCTGTGAAGAATGTCATTGGGTTTTGGACAGAAATTGCATGAATATATCACTTTAAACAGTATGGCCATACCAATGCTATGAATTCTTCCAATCCGTAAGTATAAAATGTCTTGTGTCTTTTTCTACTTTGTTCAAAAATGCCATAATTTTCAATATAGAGACCTTTTACCTATTTGATTAAATCTGTTCCTAGGCATTTAATTCTGTTTGGAGTAAGTGTAAGTAGGATTGTTTTCCTGATTTCTTTCTGTTAATTATTTGCATATAGAAACATAACAGATTCTTGTATATTGATTTTATAACCTGCCATTTTATTTTTTTATTCTAATAGATTTAATTTTTAAAACTGGACTTTAGGATGTCTGTGTGTATTGTGTCATCTGCAAATGATGATGGTTTTGCTTCCTTTTTAATTTGGATGCGTTTTATTTCCTTCTCTTGCCAAATTATGCCAGTTAGGACTTCCAGTACCCTCAGTTGAATAATAGTGCTGAGAACAGACATCTTTGTTTTGATATTGATCGTGGAGGAATTTTCAGCTTTAAATCACTGAGTTGAATGTTGACTGGCAGTTGGCTATATATTGCCTTTATTATGTTTAGGGATATTCCTTCTATACGTTGTTGAGGGTTTTTATTAGTACTGAATCTTATCAAAATATTTTTAGCTATTGAGATGACTATGATTTTTGTCCTTTGGTTGATGTGGTATGTCATATTAATTGATCTGTATATTTTGAATCATCTTTGCAACCCTGGAATATATCCCACTTGCTAGTGTATGATGTTTTTAATGTTGAATTCAGTTTGCTGTTATTTTATTGAAGATTTTTATACCTATCTTCTTTGGACATATAGGTTGGTTGTTTTCTATGTTGTCATTAGTTTTGGAATCTGCGTGATGTTTTCTTAAAATGTGTTTGAAACTCTACTGAATATATTTGGAAATTTTTGAGAAAGATGAGCATTAATACTTTTGAAGTTTGATAAAAATCACTAGTGAAACCATCTGTTCCTGAACTTTTGTTTTTTGGAGACATTTTTGACTGATATATAGATTTTCTTACTTGTATTTGGTCTGTTAGGATTTTCCATTTATTTTTGATTCAACCTCACAATGTATGTTTCTAAGATTTTATTTCATCTAGATTATCCACTTTGTAATATAGATTAAAAGTATCCTTTGATGATATTTTAATTTCTGTGGTATCTTGTTATTCCTCCTTTGTTTTTGATTTTACTGAATTTACTCTGTTTTATTAATCTAGTGAAAGGATTATCTGTTTTGATTATCTTTTCAAAGAAAAGTGAAGTGTTCTAGTTACCTATAATTGTGTCATTGTCCATCAGGTCTGCTAATAATTGATTTATATATTTTGGTTCTGTGTTGGGTATACATATTTTAATTAAGGGTGCTGTTTTTCTGTTGTATTGATTTGTCACTAAATAATATCCATTTTTGTGTCTTGTTACTACCTTTTTTGGCTATAAATCATATGTGATAAATATAATGGTTTCTGTTTTTCAGTTTTCTATTGGATTGGAGTATCTTTTTCTATATTTCCATGTTAAGTCTGCTTGATGTTTTTAGCTAAAGTAAGTCTGTTTGCTGTTTTTTAGTTAAAGTGATATGGTTACAAGTAGCATATAGTTGATTTTTTTATCCATACAATGTCCTGTACTTTTTGGTTTGTGGGTTCAGGCCTTATCACTTAGGGTGATTATTGATATATGGTATATACAATATATGTGATATGACATATATGATATATAATATTTTGGTATAATTGATATTGGTATATGAGAGCTTGCTGCTGCCATTTATCACCTCAGTTTTACAGTGTACTGATTTGGTTCTTTTTAGGAGCACTTTCAATAATTTTGTAGGGGAGATCTGGTGGTGGTTAACTATTTCAGTTTTGTCTGGCAAAGTTAGTACTTTTCTCCATATCTGAAAGATAATTTGGTGGGATAGAATAATCTTGTGTAGCTGTTGTTCTTATGGGGGAAAGCAAAAGAAACAACCTATGTCACAATCTTGGTGACATGACTTGGCCAGTTTTTTTTAAAAAGTGAATTGTCAAGATAAAATGCTAGAAAGATATAAAGTAATTATTAATGTAGTCTCATACTGAATGGCGAAATGGTAGTTTTAAAAAATTCTTTCCATTTTTGTTATTCTCAAAAGTTTTCAGCGTATATGTACCAATTTTGTAATCAAGAACAGTTGCAAGGCCGGGCATGGTCGCACATCCTGTAAGAGGCAGCCTAGGAAGCCACGGCTGGGGCTAGGGATCGCAGTTTGAGTCCCGCCAGGGGCATGTAGCAAGACCTAGTTTCAAAAAAATAAAGCTGGTTGGGGTGGTGCACACCTGTAATCCCAGCTACCTGGGAAGCTGAAGTTGGGGATTGCTTGAGTCCATGGTACCCCGGGCAACGTGAACCTGTGGTTGTACAGGCAAAAATAGCGAGACCTAGTCTAAAAACAAGCAAACAAACAAAAAAACAGTTGCAAAGTAATCCTAAAGTTTGCCCTTAGCTCATTAGCATATTTTTTGGCAAACTAAATTCTTTACAATTAAGAAAATTAAGATTTTTATTTCACTGAGGAATTAAGATGAAGGCAGCTGGAGGAAGCTGTGTGAGAGTTACTAGGGAGTAGACACCGAGCACTTACACTATGCTTCAGAGCATGTCTGCTTCAGGGAGCTCATGTTTCCAACAGGTGACAAAGGTGGTTTTCAGAGTTTTATTGATTGAATCAATATAGTATATAAAATATATTTTTTAAGACTTTTATTATGAAAGGAGTATATTTAACCAAACTGTATTAACTAAAACTTCTGTTTTAGTAGCACTTGAGTAATATTAGGGGAAACCTCTTAAAATTTTTGACTGACTTTTTTATAAGAACCAAATCCTTGCCCTTCCCTCCCAATAATTTCTTGTGAAATCTTCAAAGACAAAGATTGAAGAGGGGCAACTTGATGACAATCATTTGCACAGCCTCTCCATAGGCATGTTTTATATCATACGTGGAATGAATGAATCTTTAACTGGTTTCTCTTACCTGATGTGTTAATCCACTTCAAACGCCATAGCAAAAATGCCATAAACAGTGAGATTTAAATAGCATTCATTTTTTAGGACCAAGGTGATGATAGATTTGTTCTCTGAGGAGGGTTGCTTCCTGATGGTCTTTTCTCTGAGTCCTCACACAAGGTCAGGCACAGGAAACTCTCTGAAGTCTTTTTTATAAGAGCACTGTTCACATTCATGAAGGTTCAACTTCATGGCCTAATCATCTCCAAGGGCCCCACCTTCCAATATCAATACATTGGTGAAGTGTTTAATGTGAATTTTGAGACAGCACATTCAGCTTATGGCTTCTCACTTCTATTCTGTTTCACTCTTGGTGAATTTTCTCTCTGCTCTATTAATATTCTTCCTTAGCTTATTTCCAGAAAACTGGCAAACTCATTTACTGCTGAAGATGTGTGTAGTTGGGGAAGTTTCCAAAAGTTTTCATTGCCTAAAAATTATCCTGATTTTTCCAGAATCTGGGGTCTGTTTTCATGTTTAAACTTTGAGGGTTTGATAAAACTTTAGGGGTTTGCTACTTTGAACTGTTGCTCAAAACATATTTCAATTTCATTTGAAAGCTTTCTTATGTGTATTCCCCCAAAGCACCTTTGCTGAAAATCACATTTTAGTTTAAAGCTTTATATAGACCAATGTCTCTTTCTTGCTTCCTGTATACTAATAAAAAATGTGTATTTCATTTTGACTTCCATCATCTACCTGTGTTTAAAATATATAAAACTAAGTGTTTTATTGCTAGTAAGTCTACCTGGAGCTTTTTTTTTTTTTTTAGGCTAGATCTCACTATGTAACAGCAGACTCATGTTGCCTGGAGTACCACCGACTCAAGTGATCCCCAGCCTCAGCTTCCCAGGTAGCTGTGGTACAGGCACGCACCACCACACACAACTATCTTTGAGACTAGGTCTTTCTATGTTGTCCCGGGTGCATCTTGAACCCATGGACTCAAGTGATTCCCAGTCTCAGCCTTCCATCCTAGGCTGGGATTAAAGCCGCATGCCACTGTGGGTGGCTTTGGAGATCTTTTTCAGAGGTTGTATCTTGACCTCACAGTTCAACCTACCATATATGTCAGTTTATCCTATTAATCCTTAGATGCAAAACTATCAGAATAATTTGAATTAGTTTGTTTTAAATTTTTAGTTCTGAGACTTTTGTGCTATATCAGCTGTGTTGCTGGGGGAGCGGAGCGTTTTTTCTCTTACCTCCCCATGCCACCCTTTGTGTTTATCTCTGAATGTGAGTCTTAGTCTATGAGGATACAATGGCTTGGGCCTGGGCACCGACTAGAGTCCCACCTTTTCTTGTTTGCCCGTTGGTCTACATGACTATCTCATGATAGAGGAAGAGAATGAGGCCCCATGGGCATGAGAGTACTTACACTGGACATCTCTAGCTTGTTTCTTATTGGTCTATGATGTCTTTGTTGTCAAGCAGTCTTTGTGGGGAGACTTTCCTTCCTATATTTAGGAGAAGTAATCTGGGTGACCTTCCATTGCTGTACTGGAGATTAGGAGTTTGCATCTGGAAGACATTCCTTTCAAGTGGAGGGATCAAACTGGCCAAAACCAGTTTGTCTTGTTATCATCTTAGGTTTTATTTTCCTTTTATATTCTTTGTGCCATTTCTCAGTTTTACAGTTTTGCTTAGTGTGGGAAGTCAGGAGAAGGAATCACATACGTCTTGTCTGAACTAACTTGTTCTAGTAGTGAAAAATGTTTCAATTCACACTTCTTACATCTCTACATTTATGAACATGTAATTTTCATGCCAGTAGAAGTCCAAGACTTTTCTGTTCATTTGTAAAATGCAATGACTGAGCAGAGCTATCACCGGACATGTAAAGTCCCTCATGGACCAGTTTAAGTGGGGCTCAGTGTTTAGGGCTGAGTTCCAGACTTCATGCTGATACTAAGATTTTAACTAAAAAAAGTGGATGAAAATGCACAAGTATGTTGGAACCAGGCACCTGGGAAGCAAGATTGGGATATTTGTCTTTTCATGAAAAGACATGGAGCAGGCAGATTGCCTTGTCAGGGAGGGGTTTTTACTTATTGGAAGATTTTGCCTCACTTTTCGTCCCCAAAGAAAACTTGACAGTCTGTACAATTTGATTTACTGAAGCAGGGATTACAGGTGGCGCCAGATATCACCACCACTGGGCCTTAGGACTTTGTGGCAGAGAACTGATGGATCAGATAGAACTGAAGTCTAAAGTGTCCACTGGGGAAAGGACATGAGCCATGTTCATAGCTGACATTCAGAAACATATATGTGTTCCTCAAGACTCCTCACTTTCTTTCACATTCTGTTGCTAACTATCCACGAGCCTTGCAAGCACCACCTTCTACATCCAGAATCCAACATCCTCTCATGGCCTCCATATCTGCCTTCCAGAAAACCACAATCAACTCTCAGCACCCTAGTCCACTAACCACTCTCCTCTCTAGTTCCTACACCACAGGAATAGTTTGATCATGAAACAGCTCTGTTTAAATTCCTCCAATGTTTTTCACCTAATTTTGGGTAGAATTCAAAGTTCTTTAGTGACCTGTAGGACCCAGTAGGATCTAACCTCTGATACTTCACTGTCCGTCTTTCTTCCTCCTCTCCTCAATGCTAATTCCTCTGTAGTAATGTCAGTCCCTAAATGTACCAAACTCTCCCACCTCCACATACGTGCACTTAGATTCCCCCTGCCTGCAGTGCTCTTGCCCCACATGTCCACATGCCTCACTTTAAGCTGCCTATTGCTGCCTGTCACTGCTCTGCTGACCTCTGTGTACGAGACCTTACTCCCTCTTGGGTTGCTCTTAAAAGCCCTTCCGTTATGATAGCTTTCTTCATAGCCCTTGGTACACTTTTGGCATACATACATATTTGTCATTATGCCTCATGAAAATGTAAGCTGTGTGAGAGAGGGCTTTGATGTGTTATTTCTGTTTTACCAAAATCTGCAACAGAGCCTGGAGTCTGATAGTCATTCATTATTTAATGATAAATAAGTGGCTGAATGAACAGAGATGGCCTTTCTGTCTCTTTAAAATGAAATTGGAAGTTTCCTACAAGAACTAAAGAAATAAGGTCCTCAAGAGTTTTAACCAAGAACTGAGAAGAGCTCACTCTAAATACTGAGTTATGACTATCTTTAGGTTCAGTACCCACTGGGCACATGTCTGCTCTTTGGAAGACAGTAAGACTATAAATAAAATCAGAAAGATCCAGTTCCCTGAATTGTAAAATACAGGTGCTGAAACAACACCACTGTAGGTTGTTGAATAAAGGAGAGAATTGTTCCTCCTTCTTTACCATGTTTTAATTTGTATCAGATATTTCCAGAACATAGCAACTTGAAACAATACCCATTACTACCTCTTGTCTGGGTCTTCTTCTTAGGGTCTCACAAGGTGAAAGTCAATGTGTCCTTTAGTCTGGGCTCTTGCCTGATGGTTCTGGATAACAATCTGCTCTTATGCTCCTTGTGTCTATTGGCAGAACTCAGTTCCTTGATTGAGAGACTGAAGTCATTGTTTTTCTCCTGACTCTCAGCTGGGGGCAACTTTTAGTTTCAAGAAGATCATGCATTTCTTCCCTGGGGTGCCCACCTGTTTTCAAGCCAGTCATGATATGTCAAATTCTTCCTGTTTCCTCTCTGATGTTTCTTGTTGCCATAAACTAGAAACAACCCTATTTTTAAAGAATTAAGTAGGTTACAGAATTAAGTAGGCCCACCGGGACAATATTTCCTTTGCTATATAAGGTGACATCACCACAGGAGTGGCATCTCATTGGTCACCATACTCAAAAATGGAAGGGACACAAAGTTATGAGAGTTCCATGGGTCAGTTTTGGAATCCCATCTGTCAGCTCACTGCACATGGAGGCACAGTTTGACATAGAGGTGACTCCTGGTCTCAGAAGTGGTACCCTATGTGAAACCGGGCAAAACCAGAGTCGCCAACTGAAATGGGGTGAAACGGTAAAAAAAAAAAAAAACTTTCTGACTTGAACTTGAAATACATCAGCCTGCTTCTCTCTACAAAGCAGGTGACTAGCAGTTTATTAGCCTTTTCCTTTAACTTTAACTGGACACACCTATGCCTGCTTCTCCCTAGGAAGCAGGCTATGAATAGTTCATTAACATTTTCACTGTTAACCTTCTATTGGTATGCAAACATCAGTGACCAGCTTCTTTCAGCTTTCTTTCCCTCTTTAAGACCTAAAAAAAAAAAAAAAAAAACCTTAGAAACACAGTTTAAACTTTAAACTAGTTTGCCTCAGTTTACCCTTTTAGACTTCGTGGGTTCTTTCCACCATCCCCAGCCTTCTAACCAAAATACCAAGTCAAAGCAAGACTGTCAGTGTAGACTAATTTATTTCTAACAAAGCGATTTCCTAACTACTACAAAAGAAACATGTAAGTAAAACTCCGATTACTTTAACATTGTCCAAAACCTTTCTCAACATTGTTCAAAGTCCTTTCCCAGATTGCCTAAAAATCCTCTGTCTCTCAGTCCTGATCATCTCACCAATGTCCAGTCAGTCAGAGTTCATCTCCAGATGCTGGAAGACATCTTCCTTTGGCATGCTCCTTCTCTTCCATGCTGTCTTCTCCTTGTCCTCCTCCAGGTAGTAGAAGAAACTTTATGGCACCGACCCAGCAAAGTTCACTTTCTTTTCAGGTCTGACTTTCACACAGCCTCTCCCAGACACAAGTTAAACTCAGCAAAACAAACTCCAACATAGAGTTCAAATCTGCAAACTCCTAACTGCCTTTAGCACACATGCTGCTAGCCTGGGCCAGCCAAAGGCTACAGGCCCCAGGCCTTGGCCACATGGCCAAACTCACATGGCTCACATTTTCATTCCACAAAATGGCAGAAACCAAACCTGATTCTAATTCTGAAGTCCCATTTTTTTTCTTTGTTCCAAACCTCTTTATATATTCTATTTTCCCGCCTTCCAGAAACCACTCCTGGCCCCTGAATTATTATATTACAAAGAAAAAAACCCTGTTTTATTTCTTCCTCCCCCTTGTATCTTTCTGAAAGGAAATTCTAATTAAGGCCATTCTCACATTTTAGAATACCTTCCTTGAGATCTACAATCTTAAACAGGAGACAATGACACCCAGGGGTGGTGGTACCCCCTAACACATGAAGCCCCAGTACCCACCGCACCTGAGAGACCAATGGTAGCACTGGTGAGGCCTGTTCAGCCCTGAAGAATTCTGTAAGGTCTGGAAGGAAATGGCATACTTCTGAGAGGAGCAGGACTCTGAGCCTACTATCTTGGTGGTGTGAGTAGACATAGACTTGCATCTGTGTCTCTGAGAGCTTTCGTTTGGAGACCCATAGAAAGATGAACCCTGAAGAAGGCTGGTGTCTGCAGCAGTTATAGGGGGCACAAGCTAATTCAGTGTGAGTCTTCACTGTCTAGTGACTATTTGTGTGCACAGGGTAGTGAGGACTGTGAAATGCCCCCTTACTCAGTGAGATGTTAATAATGTAATCTTGTTTACAGTGTAGGGGACTACCTTTTTATTTATTTATTTTTTTAAATTTCTGTCAAGTGGATTCTCCCACCTATGTGCAAGCAGTTGCCCACAGACCAGACAGCAATAAGGGTTAACACAGGTTTATTTACAGTAAGGGGGAAAACAAAGAGTCTAATAGTCCACACCCACACAAGTGGGTTCCCAAGCAGAAAGGAACCTCACTTCTGCTCCTTGGGGAGCTGCATGGGGTTTACCTCAGTCTGCAATCGACAAGTTATTGTCCTTTGGTCTTCCATCACTCCCAACACGAGGTTCAGCTCTGGTCTCTCCAGTTGCACAGTGGTTCAGCACTTCGTCAGGTTGCCTCTCCAACACCCTCACACGACTCCCTATCCTTTGGGCCCCATACTGGGAGAGACCCAGAAGACTGCTTCTGGGTCCTTTTCCTCCAGGTGCCAAAACCTCCAAGCTACTCAAACTTGCCTCCTCTTTTTCCTTTCCAAAAGTTCATGTCCAGAGTCCGTGCTCCTTTCTTTTTATATCTCTTTTTTTTTCCTCCCCCAAACCAAAGGCTCCAATTTCCCTCTACACACCTTACACACCTGATAAATTTTCTCCTCAAGGGTCCACACATGGAATTTGCAACAAAGTAAAAGTACCCTTCCCCCCCTTTAGGACTCATTCACCTCTGTGTTTTTCAGAAACAGCTAATACAATGCCTAAATTTTATGAACAAATACACTACCCATATTGGGGTCACGGCTTCAATCTGAGGACATCTTGGAGATCTGAGGAGTGACTCTTCTTTGAGTCATTCATTTCAAGATCATGACCTGGTGAAGAGCTAAGCCAGAATTATCTGTGGAGCATCCAGCTCAAAAACCCGAGTTCTCCTGATCATATTCTGAAGGATGGGAAGCTCATAACTTACCACATTCACATCCCCCACACAGACCTTCCTACCAAGACCCTGTGCTCTCTGAATCTTCAAGTCTGTTCTCAACTTTCACTGTCAACTAGACAGTGTTGAAATTTGGGGCAGGACTCATCTCCTTTCCCTGGATGGCACTATATCTCCAATTCAGCAATCCCAGGTGTAGAAAGGTTTCTGCCTATTTCTTAGTCTAGGGACAAAATTGAATATTGTAAATGTTAGAGGAACACCTCAATTCCCTCTATTATGTCCTATTAGCTGAACTTGTCGAGAGAAAGGAAAGTGAAGAGAATTGAAATCTTTTATATATTTTTAGGACTATTACTCAAACTTATATGAATTCTGGAATTCTTTTCTCTTGGCATTTCCCTTTTCTAATAAATGGGAAAGGAATTAAAAATGATTAAATAGCAGGAATATAGGCCTAGGAAGGAGATAGTGAAACCATTTGTGCTATTTAACCTTCTTAGAGGAAACGGGCAATGCTAATATTAAGAGGTTGTGCTCTGTTCCCACAGAGAAACAGGGCAGTCTTAGGAGAGCTATCAGAAAGTCACACTAATGGAAGTTACTGGAAACTATGTAATTTATTGCCAAGAGAAGCCGAGGAGTCTCTTGGGTGGTGTGGCAACTTTGTGTGGAGCTTGCAAGAGAGAGAAGGGACTGCTGGATAATTGTTGCCTCTCTTGGTTTGAAACTCAGAGGTGAACTGCATACTGCAGTCAGCTCACATACAAGAGATCAGGTATTCCTTTCCAAGTAGTTCTGGAGTCACCAACTTAAAAAAGAGAAACAAAACTAAGTCTACAAAGATAGTAAACAGAGGTTACATGACTCACCCTTGCAGAACCCAACAGTCTGATCCTCGCCTACTGCCCCACACAGGCTTCATCGTGGCTGTCCTCACCTTTCAACCCTCTTTGGCCTGCCTTTCTGAAATCAGGTGAAAAGAAGAAAAAGACTTTTTGACTTTAACTGAACACACCTCTATGCCTGCTTCTCTCTACAAAGCAGGCTACTAGCAGTTCAATAGCATTTTCCTTAATTTGAACTAGACACACCTATGCCTGCTTCTCTCCCTAGGAAGCAGGCTACAAACATTGATTAGCATTTTCACTGTTCACCTTCACTATTGGTATGCAAACATCAGCTACCAGCTTCTTTTCCCCTTTTTTAGACCTAAAAAGAAAAACTTAGAAACACAGTTTAAACTTTACCCTAGTTTGCCTCAATTTACCGTTTTAAACTCGTGGGTTCTTTCCACCACCCGTAGCCTTCCCAACCAAAATACCAAGTCAAAGCAAGACTACCAGTGCAGACTAATTTATTTCTAACAAAGTGATTTCCTAATTACTACAAAAGAAACATGTAAGTAAAACTCGGATTACTTTAACATAGTCCCAAACCATTCTCAACATTGTCCAAAGTCCTTTCCCAGATTGCCCCCAAATCCTCAGCCTCTCAGTCCTGATCATATCACCAATATCAGCCTGTCAGAGTTCATCTCTGTGTGTTTGAAGACATCTTTCCTTTGGCATGCTCCTTTGGTATGCTCCAGCTCCTCCATGCCATCCTCTTCTTGTGGTCCAGATAGTAGAAGA
>PVHY01027515.1:0-16164 GCA_004024945.1 Uropsilus gracilis
CATTTTCATTAATTTGAGGGTCCTCCACACAGCTTTCCATAGAGGTTGGACCAGTTTACATTCCCATTAGCATTGTAAGAGTGTTTCTTTTTCTCCACATCCTCGCCAGCACTTGTTGCCTGTTCTTTGGATGTGGGCCATTCTTACTGGTATAAGGTGGTATCTCACTGTAGTTTTGATTTGCATTTCCCTCATTGCTAGTGACATTGAGCAGTTTTTCATGTACCTGTTGGCCATTTGTATTTCCTCTTTGGAGAAGTGTATTTTTAGTTCTCCCCATTTTTTGATTGGGCTTTTTATTTTGCTCTTGTTTAGTTGTGTGAGTTCCTTGTGGATCTTTGTTATTAAACCCTTATCACTATTGTGGAGGGCAAAAATTTTTTTTCCATTCAGTTGGGCATCTTTTAGTTTTTTCTGTTGTTTCTTTTGCTGTACAGAAGCCTTTTAGTTTGATGTAGTCCCATCTGTTTATGTTTTCCTTCAATTTTTTGCCATCTGTAGATGTTTCCAGAAAGGGATTCCTGAATTGTAATTCCTAGAGGGTTTTACTCAAGTTTTCCTCTATGTAAATTATGGTTTCAGGTATGACCTCTAAGTCTTTTATCCATTTTGAGTTGATTTTTGTACATGGTGTGAGGGAGTTGTCTTGGTCCATTTTTTTTGCATGTGCTAGTCCAATTTTCCCAGCACCATTTATTGAAGAGGCTATTTTTGTTCCAAAGTAAGTTTTTCACTCCTTTGTCAAAGGTTAGTTGACTATATATGTGTGGTTTTATTTCAGGGCACTCAATTCTGTTCCATTGGTATGATTGTCTGTTTTTGTACCAGTACCAAGCTGTTTTAATTATTATGGCTTTGTAGTATAGTTTGAAGTTTGGAATTGTAATACCTCCATTCTTTTTTTCTGGTCAGGAGGTTTTTTGATATTCGAGTCCTTTTGTTATTCTATATGAATTTCATTAATTTTTGTTCTATCTCTTTAAAAGTGTCACTGGGATTTTTATTGGGATTGCATTGAATCTGTAGATTGCCTTTGGTAAAATGGTCATTTTTATGATATTTATCCTTCCAGTCCATGAGTAAGGAATGTCTTTCTATTTCCTTATGTCTTCTTTTATCTCTTTTAGCAGTGTTCTAAAATTTTCTTTGTATAGTTCTTTCATGTTTTTTGTTAGGTTAATTCCCAGGTATTTTATTTCTTTTGGTGTAATGGTAAATGGGATGGTTTTTTGAATTTCTTCTTCTTCTATTTGACTTTTTGCATATAGGAAAGCTACTGACTTATATGTGTTGATTTTGTATCCAGCTGCCTTACTGAATTGGTTTATTATTTCAAGCAATCTTTCTGTGGATTTTTTGGGGTCATCTATATAGAGAATCATGTCATCAGCATATAATGATAACTTCAGTTCCTCTTTACCTATTTGTATCCCTTTTATGTCTTTCTCTTGCCTTATTGCCCTAGCTAGAACTTCCAGTACAATGTTAAAGAGTAATGGGGAGAGTGGGCATTCTTGCCTTGTTCCAGATCTCAACTGAATGCTTTTAGTTTTTCCCCATTTAGGATGATGTTTGCCATAGGTTTGTCATAGATGGCTTTTATTATGTTGAGGTAAGTTCCTTTATTCCCTAATTTTTCAAGGGCTTTTATTATAAATGAATGCTGGACTTTGTCGAATGCTTTCTCTGCATCTATTGATACCTTTAACATTTTTTTATCTCACAGTCTCAGTCTTCCTAAAAAGCAGTCTAAGCTGAACCTAATGTGTAAATAATTAAAATTATTTCTAATTTTAATGATGTGATGCTCTCATTTTGACTTTAACCTACAGACTCAGACCAAATATGAAATGGGGAGACTAAGATATTTCTGCACAATCTAACTATTTTCCTGTTAGCTAGCTCAGACTCTTCATTTAGAAACCCTTACTTGTAGGGTGCCAGACATCAGATACAATAACAACATAATGCTCAGTTAGATTTGAATTTCAGATAAGTAATGAGTAATTTTTCAGTATGAAAACATCCCGTGGGGCATACTTATGCCAAACAAATTTTTTTTAAAAATCTGAAATTCAAGTTTAGTGGGGTGTTTTGTATGTAAGTAAAGAAAAATAGCAAATAATGCCCTCAAAGATCTGGAAGTTGTGACTAGGGAATTTAGAATATTTGCTAGTTTTCAACAGAATAGCAGTATGTAAATATCCAAAAGAAATATCAGTGTGCCCTAAGTGAATTACACTATAGTCCTTGTGTGGGTCTGATTGTAAAACTACACAGGGATGTATACATCAACCATCAGAATGTAATAGACAGACAGGATGAAGCCACATTGAAGAATTTGTCACATCATCATTTAAAGCCACACTGTTATATTTTGTGACTACTACTTTATAATTGCTGTAATTCATCAATTTAATATTGTCATGAAATATTCTCATACATCATGACTAAGTCACATCTGATAAGACATGAATAGCATCCTGGTCTATGCACTGACTCCTACTAATTTATTAACTCATTTATTTGAGTTAGATTGAAATTAAAGACCTTTCTGGATGGTGTTAAATGGCTTTGGTCAGAATTCTGTCCAGTGTTCAGATGAGAAAGTCTCTGTCAGGTTGAACTCACATTTGAGAGATTTCTGTCAGAAACTCAAGAATCTGGGGACAACTAGTCATCATCTGGACTGTGTTCTGTGCATCCCCAGCTGTGCCCAAGGAACTTTTCCCCAAGCTACCCTGATTCTATACAATTCAAGCATTTTCAAGGTAGAACATTCTCTGGAATGACATTTTCAGAATGGCATAGACTGATTTCTATGACTTAAAAATTTTTTTCTCAATCAAAAAGAAACCAAAAATATGGTACTGTGCTCTTTAGAAATCAATTTCCTAAATTATCTTCTTAATCAGAAACTTTGGTTCTTCCTTTTTATCGGTTATTGCTATTTCAAAAGATAGATGTCCAAAAAATTACTCTTACCTTATGACAATCAGACTGCTTCTCGTGCATGTTATAAAATCTTTTTTTCTCATTTTTCTCCCTACAATTGCACACACTCAGAGGCTTACTTAGAGTGGTACCAAATCAGTAAGATTCTCTGTTTCAAGATGGGAGTTGTATTTTAAAATGAACAAAATTCACTTGTAAACTTACAAAGAGGTCCTCAATTTTATTGCTAATCAGAAGTAAATGAACTGAGATGATATGATACCTTAAGAAAAACCCCAATTGGGTGATGGTTAAGTATGCAAAGAAATAGAACTCAGCAATCTGGCCTCCCCCTCCACATACACACCAGAATGCACATTCCCTATGGCAGGGCCCTTGTTTGTCCCAACTGGAGTGTGAGCTTGTAGGAATGACTTGGTACTATCTCCTAAAGTAAAGGATAAATCCAGTCTATAAGCTCCCAACTCCCACGAATGCATTGTAGTGTTACTGCACATCGGCTCCAGGAGACCTAGATGAAAATCTGTTCAGTACAGAATTACATGTCTCAGTGAAAAGACATTAATAACCAAAATGCCTTTCAGAGAGAGAGGAAAAGAGACATGAGCTGTAGCATAGTCATAAAGTGACATATTATGATGCAGAAAAAGACAAGAAGTAGATCTATTTGATCACTCAGGTAGACACTCTCAAAAACAACACTGGGGTAAAGAAAACAAATTTCTATTGGCTATGTATTGTGCATTGTGCTTTATGAAGAAATATTACATATCTTACTGATTAAAGCATATATCAATCCTTTGAATATAAAATGCCCAGCATACATATAACATTTATGAGAGGGGAGGAGATTTGGAATGTTGTGTGGTGGAGAACCAGGGGCAATATCACTTTTAGCTTTAGTATTTTCTTTTTAAAAAGTCCGTTCTATTGATAAATAATACTAAAATTTGTTTTTCTAAAAGGAAGGTATAGAAATGTTCATTATTCTTTGTATTCCATATATTCAAAAAAATTTAATGAAGTGATCAATATGAAAACTGCAGCCATTCCAAAAGAAAAATAGGCTAAGGACAAGAATAGGAAAACCCTCATATTGTCTAAAAACTCAAATTAAAAAAAAATAAATAGTTCACATATGAGATAGCCAAAGATAAATGTCAATTCTCAAATAAGGCTAAAATTAAAGAAACTTAATATAATATTTCTATAAAGTGATTTGTTTTCAAATTAATGATAAATAGGAAAACAGATAATCAACAATATAGAGTCATACTGAGACACAAATTCTTTTAAAACTGTTTATTATAAAATAATAAATGTGTTCTTAAATATGCTTATGCCATATATGTGCAATGAAATACAGAGCATATGTGTTATGTGACACACAAAAAATGGTGAACATATTTCTGGAAAGAGAAATGGGGCAATACAATTTGGAGTGATACAGAAAATTTTTATTGTGATATTGTATATTGACCTTATATCTTGCTACCTTGACAAACTTAGTCTAGCTCTGTAGACTTTTGATGTGTAAATTCTTTACGGTTCCTTATACGCAAGATGTTATCTAATTGACTAGAGATAGTTTTATTTCTCCCTTTCCAACCTAGAGGCCCATGTTTCTTTTTCTTGTCTAATTATCCTGAATAGAACCTCCAGCATAATGTCAAATATAAGTGATGAGAACAGACATAGACATCCTTGGCTTGTCTCTAAATTTAATGGAACAGCATTCAGTCTTTAATTATTAAATATAATGTTGCTGTGGTTATTTATAGCAAT
The DNA here is from genome assembly GCA_004024945.1 of Uropsilus gracilis. NCBI lineage: Eukaryota > Metazoa > Chordata > Mammalia > Eulipotyphla > Talpidae > Uropsilus > Uropsilus gracilis. Next base: position 4,741 of record PVHY01027515.1, read on the forward strand.
CCATTAGCAAGTTGAAGACGTTTCCCTTAATTCCCAGTTTTCTGAGAATCTTTATCATAAAAGAGTTCTGTTGAGTATGTCTGCCTCATACAACCTTGTGGTTCTTGTTCATTTTTTTCTGTTAACATGGTGTGTTACACTGAGTGATTTTTGGATGTTAAGTGAACTGTAGTGCTCGATTTTCTACATCATCTTGACTGGACCACAGGATACCTACCTGCAGCTGACTTTTGCAGCTCTGAACTTAGGTTGGGATTTCTACCAACAAGTCTGTTGGGTCTCAGGCCTTAGCCTCAGACTGATTATGCTGTGAATCAGTCAACCTTCCTGATTCTCTTGCATGCAGAGAACAGAGCTTAGGATTTCTTGGCCTCTGTAGCCACCATGAATAAAATCATTTTCTACATGTGTCTATATGTAACCATAACTGTTTCTCTGGAAATTAGCCAGAAGCTTAGGTCTATGCAGTGATCATATATTTTAGAAAAATGGTTGGATTCCAGCAACAGCAGGTTTTGTGGAGTTTGGCCTTGCGCTGTTCTCACTCCCCTTTCCTGGTAGCTAGTCATCTGGAAAACCATCAGTTTCACAACCACAGCTGAAAAGCCAGCATCTCAGCAGCTAGGGGAGGTGGCAGAATGGGTCTGGCACTCTCCACGAGCTCTATCCCCAGAAAGTCTTACTCTTGGACTCACCTGACAGCTCTTAGGAGAATCCCCCATCACAACATTTGTCTTTATCCAATCTGGCTCAGTTTGCTGGGTAGGAGAGGCAAGGACTGAATTATAGATGATTTATTTGAAAACATTTGAGTTGTGCATATTTTGTTGCTTAAATCTACAGTCGGCGTGCATTTCTGCAATTAAAATATATCAAAAATAAAGTCACTTCCTAAATAAAAGAATGCATTTATACTACAGTTTTCTGAAAGTAATATAAAATTGCCAACTGTCTATAATCCATATATGACTCATATCACTATTTGATAAGATGTATTTTCCCTGTCTTGTTACTGTGGAAACCTGGGTCAGAAAGAAGGGGAAATGAAAAGGTACAGCCTCCTGACTATTAGGTAGAACATGTCACTTGCTTGGCTTTATTTATTTGGAGTCCAGGGAGATTAATACCAGTTCCCAGAACTACTTTTGCTTTTAGAATCTGCACAGTTTTCTGGGAATATATAATTTCTGCATTGCTTAGCAACCATTCCATTATTTTGAGGAACGTGCTAAATGAATGAATGCGTTTTGATGACAAGACAGCTTTATTCATGCTATACTCTGAGCCACCATGTAATAATAAGAGATAACAAAATGAAATATTGCAAAGATCGTGTCCCTCATCACTTCTGCCCACAAAAAGACCATAGAAGAACTAGATTGGAAATGAAACATTATAGGCAAACAGATTTTAAAAGTCAATAGAAAAAGCATATTGATTCTGAAACAATTATATTGTATACACATGCTCACATTTTCTCTTTATCAGTTGTTGGATGACCTTCCACAAATAAAATACAAACAGAAGTACAATGTGGACATTTGTTAGCTTTTTAGACCCCTACCATGACCTGCTTTCCCTTACACTGGTGCATGTTACAAACTTAGACCTGTGTTGGAAGGTAACTGATGGATGATCCCAACTTAAATTAGCTCAAAAATTGGTCCAGAAAAAAATTACAAATTAAAGTAACACATCTTATCAAACCGGTTCCTTTGCAAGAAACAAATACTGTGTTTATAGCCTTTAAATGGAAATGTGTTTATAGTCTTTAAATTTAAAAATGGCTATAGCTACATTTGGGTTTTGACTCTCAGAAATCTCAGAGCAAAATTTCAATGTCTAAATTCTAGTTCTGATAGATATCACTTCCTTCTAAACATGTCTAAAGAAACATGCACACACACAGGTGAATGCAGCACACCACAATGAATGACACTGGCAATATGAATAATAATATGAATAATATGCCAATAAAAATGGAATAAACATGAAAATTCTAAATATGAATTTGAATAAATATGAAGAGTCTAAAATGTGCTAAGATTAAGTTTTAGATCAATCCGAAAACACCTATGACTGAATAATGAAATTTTGAGAATGAAATCTGTTATTGGAATTAAAGGCAAGGAACAGAGACAGGACTTCGTCATCTCTGCTTACTCCCTTTCCAGTAGCCAGGGAAGCATTAAGATTTGTCCAAGGTAGAACCAGCGGTTGGAATTAACATATCTATTTCCATTCATGCTTTTCCAGCTCATGGTCCTTGCCTCCTGTCAGTCAGAAATTGTTAAGTCCATTTTATAAGTCCAATTATAAGGATTAAAACAAATTTTGTGTTTCATAAGTTAGACTCATAAAAATGAATAAAGCACAGAAGTTCATGGGGTAAACATGAAATCTCTCCTTGACTCTCCATATATGAAATTTTTGTATATGTGTATTGTCCTACACTGATACTTAAGAAAACAGATACTTGTCTACATGTCTCTATTTAATGCAACAGTGGGTGTCCCAAACTGTGCCTATAAGTGTAACCACTGGGGAAGTGAACAAGGCAGAATGTGGGACTCGCATGGAAGGTGAGCCTTAGCCCTTGTCTTCAGTGAGCTGGTAGGTTGTTTAGGAGATAGGTATAGACAGGATCATAGTGAATGTGCATAAATAATGTCAGTATTTGAGAAGACACCATATAATTGACAAAATAATATGTCTATTAGTGAATGTGTTATCATGGAAGTAGAATTTCAGATGGGTCTTGAAAGAGAAGCAGAGGAAAGAAAGAAAAACTCAGATTAATTTTAATTTGCACACTATATTTTCCTCCAAAGCATTATAATTTGGCTTATAATAAGACAAATTACTGAAGTTATCTGTGTCTTACTTAGTTTTCTCCTTTGCAAAAAAGATAATAAAAATAGAAACAACCTCTGAGAGCTATTGAATATATTAAATGAAATTCTATATCTAAATTAGCTTAGAACAGTGGAAGTCTAAACCTTAAGTTTAGACTTTAAACTTCAAGTTTAAGTTCTAAATAGCTTAGAACAGTGAAAGTCTAAACTTTCATTCAGTGTTTATGACCTCTAAGTATGTCTCTATGATGCAGAATGAAGTGTACCACATATTGCTTGGCAAAAGTTTCGTTTCTGCCCCTCACTGAGGAAAGCAGTGAGACTATTTGTTATCATTATTTAGTTTAGGTAGCGTCTGTTTTACAGCACTATGTAATTCACAGCTTTGGGATCACATTCTTTCAGATGTTTTTTACCACATGACCTCTACCACCCAGGCAGCCATAGTTCTCTGCTGTAGTCCATTGGGAAACTAAGTTCAGTTTGACTTGGTTTGCGAAAGAATGTGGAGTTAATTGCTAACCAAGGAAGAGAATACAGATCAGCCAGACAGTTGTTTTGTAGAATAAGATAGTTTCTTAATACCATTTGCTTTTCTTTGTTGTTGAACTTTGGACTCAAAAAAATCCTCAAAATGTCCTATTCTCTTAGCTAACAAGTCGTGTGTTTTAGAATGTTGAGTTTAGGGTCATCCAGCTGAATAACTTGACTTGCTGTCTGTATGACCTCTATAGTCCACAGAGTCAGGCTCCAACCTGAGGGCCCTGAGCTAGTCCTCTGTTGGGTCCACCTCTGTCCCACCTTCATCCCAGACTCTATCAAGTTGTCTTGCCTGCTATCATTGCTGTCCATTGCTGACAAGCCTTTATTCAGATGTGTTAGTTACAATAATAAACCTTGCCATTATAATTTCCAATTGCAAAAGCATCCTTGTGTTAGTTGTAACTTGAAAAGCTCATGACTATTTCTGTAAGAGCAGATGAGAAAAATCAATCTGTTCCTTCTTAGAGAAATAACATTTGAGTGCTGTCATATACTATGTGAGCATGGAAACCTTTCCTTAATTAAAAAAAATTAATGATAATAATAGATTATAAAAGATAATAATAGATAATAAAAGATTGGGGGTAGGGGGATTTCAGAAGCAAAGAAGGTAGAAATGATTACAGTGGTAGCAGATTTTTCAATTAAAATCAGTGATAAAGTGGGATACTCACCAACAATTTTTAACTTTAGCCTGAAAGCAAACATTACACTTTTCCTCCCTGAAACTTGTTTTAAAGTTATCTCTATTGTAGGGTATTACACACATGTAGAAGATGCATAAAGTAGGTGCTAGTTAGGTTTAACAAATAATGAAACAAGCCAGATTTAAAATAACTACCTCTATAGGCCAACACTTTAGAACACTGCTAGAAGTATGTCTCAGCCTCTACCCATGCTGACTGCTGCATCCTTTTCCAGTGCATTTTCTGTTTATGGTCATTTACTTCTTAACTGCATGAACTTATTCCCTAAGTATGAAGCTTTGAATACTACAGTTTCTGTGTGAACTGTAATAAACCGAGGGATACAGTGTGTATTCCTTGTGGCTGACTTCCTAAGCACAGCACTGATCCATTGTGGTATGTAAGTGGATTGTTCCTTTGTGTTGCTGATGGTGTTCCGGTGTGTTGGTATACTCCAGTTAAGGGTCCATGCTTCTGCTGATAGACCTTGCATCACTTACAGTTTAGGGCTATTACAGAGGATGCTGTTGAGAGGGTTTCTGTACATTTCTTTTGCTGCACATGTGCACATATATTGTGGCATTTCTGGAGCATAGAATGTCATCTCTGGAGGCAGGCATTGCAGGTGGAATGCCTGGAGTGTGGGCAGCCGAGAACTTGGCTCCTTGACCAAGTGAGGAAAGCTTCAACGTTAGTGAATAGTGCCATCAATTTTCCCAGAGTGGTGGTTCCATTGTATGCCCTCATCAACATATGACCATTTTCCTCTTCACTTTTAAGAAGGAAGACGGCATTTAATTTTATTAAAATATATTTAAATTCATGAAATCTGTACATTTGACTTTTGCAAAAACAAGTTAAACCCTATGGATTTAGTTTCTTCTCTTGGTCTTGGGGTGTGATCAGTAAGTGCTCTTGCTCTGGATTCTGGCAATTTGAGTTCAAATCTTGGTTGTGCACATTATTTGCTGTTACATGAGGCAAAGCACTTAACATTTTCAATTCTGTTTTCTCATCTGTAAAACAAGGTGAAAATAGCACCTAATTCATAGGGTACTAAGTTCAATTAGTCATCATCTTGCATGTGTGTGCTAATGCATTGATGCTGTCTGACTGGTTGTCTGGGACATTGGAAACCTGAGGCAAATCATTGCTGTTATATCACTGCCACCACTGCTACCTTTTTCAACACCCAGAGTTTCCTTTCCTGGCAGTAAGAGAGATGAGGAGACAAGACATTAACTTAATCATCGGTACCTGCATTTTCCCCACTAATGTCTCACCTTAGGAAATAGTCTAAGAAAAGGAGAGCCAAAAGGATATTTATCAGCCAGGACTCATTTTGACTAAGTGACATCAGCCAGATGAGCAGACATTTGTCAAGAGATTGACTCCCAGGTTACCCCGACAGTTCCAATTTCCTGGTACCTCAGAGTCACAACAGTTATAATTCTGAGGTTTTCCACGGCCCTCCCAGAGAGTCCTAGTGCACTGCGCCCTCACTCCACCCAGCACACTCCTGCCTCCAGAGCCCGCAGCTGCTGGGATGACATGGCAACTGTGTCTGCCAGGTGGGCTGCTATTTGCTGTCACTCTGGCAAGCAGCTGCCAGGAGTTGCTCCCTGAGGACCACGGTGGTTGGCTGTCAGCAGCACAGAGGAACAGGAGTCAGAGAATCCAGGATGCAGGGTGGAAATCATTGCAAAATATTTTATGGTGGGTGAGCAGGAAGGCCGCCAAGGCAATTCTGTACTGAAGATAACTGATCCCACTGCAGCTTCTCGTGGGCACCTGCTCCTTTTGTCCCCCTTCTACAAAGATGCCCGGTAGGCATCGGCCAGGTCTCACATTCTGAAACAGGACAATGAGTCCTCTACACAGAAGACCCGTCATGGTGTGATGGTGCAGGCAGGAGGCTTGTGACACTGCCAAGGGAGGGCCAGAAGCAGAACAGCTTCTTTGTCTCAAGGGAGGTATCTTGCCTGATCTTGGAGGAGGAAGGAATCAGGGTAGATTGTGGGGGTTGACTTTCAGGACTCAGTTGGTAAAATCACTTGTCTATCAATGACAGTGCCCTTTGTTTTATTAATAAATAGCATAGAATTTTATTGATAGAATGAAATTTGCATGCATATTGTTAACACATTTGACCTAGATTTGTTTTCTTTTTTATTTATTTATGTCGTTTTATTTCATATATATAAACACATATATATATTACATATTTGTTACATATTTGTTTACCCTGATATTCTCCCATTGCCTTATCACCTGTGCACGCTTTCTTTTTTTATATATATTTTTTATTTATATATAAATTTCACAACATTGTAATCCCCAGGGTTTACCCCCCCTCCTTTCCATCCCCCTCCCCCTTTCCCTCCTGCTCAAAGTTGTGCTCTTCAGTTTAGTGTGCACTCTCTTTCTCTCTTGTATCCTCCCCCCAATTTTACTTGCTCCCCCTCCCTTGATCTAGGCCTCAATTATGTTGGCAGGTTTACATTTTTTTTTGTCTGTCTGTTTGTTTTCCCTAAATTTCTCATGTAAGTGATGGTCTCACTTATATGACACTGTCCTTTTAAAGTCAATATCACTCTTGACTTAATTCTTTTAAGCAGCGATATGTCAAGAAAAACTAAAAGGTCTGCTGGAAAGGGAAGTTGAGTCTGAATTAGCCAAAAATCTGAGTCAGAATATACAATCACATGTATGCTTGCATACACACCCTAACTCTAAATAGACTAACTGGGTCTTGCATTAGAGAACCTGTTCTAATCTTGGAATCACTCTAAACTACTCATTCTTTCCAGGCTGCTTATCTGATTGTCCACTCTAGTCAATTTTCTCTTTAAAATGTTCCCTTCCTATAATTTCCCTCTGTCTTATTTTACCCTTGCTACTTTTAGGCCTTTGTTATTATTGCAAAGATCTCCTACTTCAATGAATCCTACATATACCTGTCAAGTCAGTATTAGAATGATTCTTATATCTTTTCACAATGAAAAGGTCTAAAAGGATCCCATGTTCTACTGAAATTGTACCAGAATTCCTCAGTTTAAGACTTAATGTCCTTCACAAATTCATCAACTTTCAATTTTCATTTTCTAGTATTTCTCAATGAATTCTCTTTTGTAGTCAAAAGTATAGTAGACTACCCCTTCTATTCTTCTGTCTTACCCTCTAACACCATTCACTTCCCCTCTTTTATTATGCCCAGTGTTGTTAAAATACAGTATGTGTGTTTCTGGGGTCACACAATATAATTAGGTGATACACCAATATTTTTCCTGTTTTTTTTTTATTAATCATTTAGTTGTTTACATATGAATATATATTATTACATCATTGCATTCTCTGGGGTTCTCCCTCCACCCTGAGCCTTCATCTTGATCTTCTTTTGCTCCTCCCCTCCCCAATTTCTCTCTCCCCACTCCCTCACTAGCAGCCTGCCCCAGCTCTGAGGTCAGCTTATTTTTTTTTCCCCCTGGCCTTCACCAATATTTTTATAGCTTTAATACATACAGTTTTAGTAAATATTTATTAGACAACAAATACATTGTTATGTCTTACCCACAACTTCATGGTTATCATTGTCCAGGATGGGATAGAATGGGTAATACCAAAGTATTATACTTAACAGAATGCAGAATTATAGGTATCCAGGATATAAAATGGGGTCGTCACATTGGCTCATTAAGTTGCATGTGATCAGTTCATTGCATATGTGTACCAGGGACATTGATAAAGATATTTCCAGCCAACAGCGGTAATGGCTATCCCTTACTTTTCTGGATGTGGAGACTGGAAATGTGGAAATTGAACTGCTAGGATTACTTTGGTAGCATAAGGGAAGGAAACCTGAGAGGAAGTCAGCCCACATAGTGAAGACAAAGACAAGAGTTCAGAGGTCTGTATTAAACATTTAACCAATTCAGATTGTGCATTTTCTTCCATGAGTTGGTTTCCTTACTGTTTCCTTACTGTTCAAACAGTGCTTCCTTACTGTTCAAGTTTTACTTAGTTTCTCTCCTGCTTCAGTTCAGAGCATCATCATTGACTCAATATGGATGATGTAAGTTGCTAATATAGATCCATCTTCCTCCACTTTTTGGCCTGGTGGCAATAATAGAAAAATGCCACTAATGATAACACACCCCTGTAAATAGATAGTATGCTCATGATCAGAGGGAAGGGGCCTCACGATCTTTGGCAGTGTCAGCTCCACAGAAAGCTAAGGGATCAATGTCTTGGGAGGTTAAAATAAGTTCGTGGTGAGTATGATGTTCAGCACCTGGAAGGCTCTGGTGTGGATGAGCTATGCCTATGATTTTCCTCTTAGAAATGTATAGAAGCTAAAATTGAAGTAACATGGGTTTACAATTCCATGATTCAGGGGACTAGGTCCATATCTCTTTGAATGTACATTGCCACACCACACCCAGCACCAGCGCTCCCACATCCCTTTACCATAGACTTTTATTCTTCTTTATTCCCACCCTAACTCCAACCCCCTCTACTAGCCTCAGTGCTGCAGTCATGTTTCTAGATTTTGTTTTGGTGCAGCTTTGTCAATTCCTTTGTTTTGCTTCTCTATATCCCACATGTGACTGAAATCATCTGGTATTTATCTTACCCCTCTGGTTGGTTTCACTTAGCATAATCTTCTCCAGTTTCATCTGTGTTTTCTCAAATGGGAAGACTTCTTTTTTTTTTTTTTAAATAGCAGAAATAGTATTCCATTGTGTATATGTTGCACCTGCTACTAATTAACTCATCTGTCATTTGGTACTTAGGCTGTTTCCATAACTCGGCGATTGTAGAGTACTGCAGTGAACTTAGGAGTGCAGATATCCCTTTAAATTAGTGGCTTGCATTCTTTGGGCAAATATGAAGGAATGGAATTGCCGGATTATATGATCTACCAATTTTTAATATTTTGAGAAACCTCATAACCTTTGTATCATTTTCATGGGGAATGAACCTGACTGCATTCTCAGGATACTTCTGAAAGCTGTTATTCACAGTTAACTAAATTAGCGAACTATTGCCTACTCTAGCAAGGGATTGTGGCAAAGGAGTCAGAGCCCAGGGTGTGTGCTTACCATGAGCATGTTGTGGGTCACAACATCATGTTTGTGGCTTCTAAAACAATGTGACTGGATAGAATTCAGCAGGATCACACATCCCCTCCTCTGTAGACTCAAGGACTGAGGTATGGGTCAGCCCCTGATGCAGCCCTTGATGCATACCTTCCCAACAATGAAAGTCACTAAATCTCGGGAATGGGCATATGTGGACCTGGTTTGTTGCAGAGTGTGAAATGTTAGAAGATTGCATAGTAATTTCTCTGGAGGTTTCCTACGACTTCCCAGAGAAGGAGGCTCTGGGCAATCTGCATGCACTTAGCTGAAACTTCCTTGAATGAACTGCATTTTGCCTTTCTTTCAAAGTATTTCTTGTGTCAAAGATATGTTTCTTACCACTGCTTGAAAATAGAAGCAGTAAGGAAGAAACGAGTATGGTTTTGCAATGAAAGGTTAAAGCAGGCAACAATTACTGACAAAGTCTGGAAGTTGCGATCTTTTGAGACTGCATTTTACTGTCCTCCTTATGAAGCATAAATTGACTGAGAGCTGTGGATGCTACTCTTTGAAAAATATCTTGATTTTGCTTCCCATGAGCAACTTTGCTTCTGATGGGCGCCTCCTGTAGGCTTGCTGAGCTTTCTTTTGACTTCATGGCAGTCTAACTCACTTTTACCCAATCTTCTCTCTCTTTTTGTCACTTGAAGTCCAGTTTGTAACACAATTTGGGAGCTCAGCCAGCCTACCCTAGCTTTTTCTCTATTTCCTTTCATGGTCAACATATTCCTGATGAAGTCCCTACTCAGCCCTCTTGGAATCTTCTAGGAAGACCCAAACTAATGCAAAAGTGAAAAAGCTTATTATTATTTAGTTAACTATAACTTACACAGAACTCACATACTTGAACATGAGCATTACATGTTTCCACAGAAACCAGCTTAGTAAATCTTCCTTTAAATCTCCTCTAACTCAAGAGGGAATGAACAAGGAAGAGCTTAGGAGAAGGCGGTGGGAGAGATCATGATCCAGAGTTGGAGAGATGGAGGGGAAGCAGCGGTTAAGTGCTCTGGTTCTGGCATGCCACAGACCTGGGTTCAGATTCGTGTTTCACATCTTGTGAGGCCTGGCAGTTTCTGGAATCATTTTGAGCCCCAACTTCCTTATCTTTAAAATGTGAATAATAATCTTACATGACAGGTTGCAAAGGTTGAAGATAAAACATGGAAAGTGCCTGGGACTTGGGGGTAAATGAATGGATACTTCACTGCATAGTTGGAGGGAAGAAACTATTGCTGCAGTAGTAGCAGTGTATGTGGAGGAACTGGGGGGGCCCTGAGAAGGATTTATTTCTCCAATTTAATGCAGAAAAAAATAGTGCCTGCAAAGAATGGCAGTTAGGGGTGGGTGTTTAAATACTTCCATCCCTGAGAACAATAGGGTAAAAGGGTTCAGCTAGACTTTTCTTGTCAGAAACAAGGCTTCTTACTTTTTCCTGAAATTGTTCCACACACAAAATTCACAGCACAGAAGAGAAGATTGCATTTTTTCATTTCAGACAACCAAGAATGGCATTAGGGAAACTTGGAGACGGCCAAATGGAGAGTTCACCTATTGCAATGCCAATTGCTTGCAGCATTGTGTTAACATCCCATCACTGCAGCTGTATTTGCAAATAAGAGACATAAGGAAAGCAAATACAGAGTGACAGTGTGGAATCTTACTGAAAAAGTTATTTCTCAAAATTTACAAGTTACTTTTTTTTTGATCAGTCACAACAAACCCAGATAAAAGGCCTCTAATTTCTATTTCAACCTAATTGATAAGTGACAAACCTATTTACTAAGCTCTTTTATCTTTTCACATATTTCCATCTTCTCCCTGCCTTTTGACTCCAGCACAACACATACAAGTCTGTTTGGTTTTTGGGCCTGTGCAGATTTAATATTCTTTGTCATTTACACATTAAGTTCAATCCTCCTGGGTACCCATGGTCTTTTTCCTCCATTGGTTTAATCTTGACCTCATCCCAGACTCAGCACGCATGGTTATCTGTTTCTATTAAGATGTTTCAGTTTGTCCTGGAAGGAACATTACATGTGATGTAGCATATTGGTATTTTCATCACAGTAAAAGTGACAGAAGGATTAAAGACTCATAACTTGATTTAAATAGCTTTATGTAAGCACATCCCGCCATCCCCTCAGATTCATTCCAGACAAGAAACACAGGTGACGCAATTGGCCAACCCCAGCTTAC
>PVHY01027516.1:5287-16257 GCA_004024945.1 Uropsilus gracilis
GGGGACAATAGCAAAGACAGTGAATTGACCATAGGCTCCGAAAGAAAAGCAACAACTGGCGATAAGTACAGGTAGAAGAGGAAATTGGTGGTCAGGAGGATGTTCTGGAGCCCCAGGGAGCCAACCTCCAGGTCAGATATCTACATAAGAGGGTTCCCACTCAAGCAGCAGGGGAATCCCTCGCCTTAGCAGGGAGGTTCTGGGGAAGGGCTCCGGGTTGGGGAGTCTAGACAGCTGCGGGACCTTGAGCTGCAGCCCGGGCTGGGCAACAGCCCGGAAGGGTGTGGCCTGCCAGTAGGTCTGTTCCGTTTGCTTCCACATGACCACGTAGAAGTGGCCGCTGTCCTGATAACTGAAGAGAAAGCCTGCGTAGTCATCATCAGTTACTGTGTTCACATGGAAGGTGCCTTCAAAGTCCACACCGTTGAAGGCTGTATATCCTGGTGGGAGGGGTGGGTGGTTGGGATCAAAATCAGGGGCAGCAAAGTTACCTTTGGCCTGTTGCAGAGTGTGGGGTATGAGGGACTATGTGTAATGAGCTTGCTTCCCAACCCTCTGCCCCTGTAGGTTTACTCCATTTGGAAACTACTCAGCCATTACATACCAACTGCCAGGCCAGGGTCACTGTTCATGGTCTGAACGATTTCCATGCCCTAGTGGGGTGCAGTAAAGAAGAAAGCCCTGATTCAGGTGTTCTACTCCACCTAGGCTCCAGCTGGGAGTCTGACCAACAGTATCCACCCAGCCCACTGCCCTAATACCTGGTTGAGTACAACCCAGTTTGGGTCAATCTGAGCATCACCCTCAGGATCCAGGACGACTGTCTGATAGGCCCGGAAATCCGTGAGGGTTACCTCTGCACTTTCAGGGCACACATCCAGAGGGTCAGCCACAGCATCATTGTCAAAGTCATCCTCACACACATCGCCAACGCCATTGCCTGAGCAGAATGAGGCTAGACTCTCAGGAAGGGATCTGCCCACTGCCACCTCTTAGGCCTTCTACTCCTGACTTCTCTCCAGCAGGGCTTGCTACCTCTGAGCATAGCCCACACCTGCCTACAACCCTGTGAGACCCCGGCCTTACCATCTGAGTCCTTCTGATTGGGATTGGGTATCAAGCGACAGTTATCAGGACCAGGAGGCACATAATCCGGGACACCATCATTATCATCGTCCCCATCACACTCATCTCCAAGCCCATCATTGTCTGAGTCCAGCTGGGAGCTGTTGGGCAGCTGTGGACAGTTGTCCTTGGTGTCCTGATGTCCATCCCCATCACTGCCCAGAAGAACAAGCACCAAAATAAGTCTCTGAAGGTCCCAACTCCTTCCCGCTGGTTTAGGAGTGTGTCTGGGGTATATCTTCCATCCAGTCAGACCCATGCAGTCAGCCAGATGAGGTGAAGGCCCGGCAGCAGCAATGGAGGGTAGACTATGGGAATGATTTCCTGCTCAACAGTATTGGACAATCAAGGCTAAACCACATAGGAAATTAAGACTATTCTAGATAAAATCAAGTGTCCCTATGAGGCTTTTCATCTCTTGGCCAAGACCCTACCTGTCTTCATTGGTGTCACAGACATCCCCCACCAGGTCGTTGTCTGCATCTGTCTGAGAGAGAGGGGTGTGTTCTCACCACCTCGCAAGAGGGTGACCTGAACACTGTCCAAAGTGCTGGGGCTTCATCTACCAGTCCACCTCTTCCCTGCCCTCTCCATCCCCTGTACCTGGGTAGGATTGCTCATTTCAGGACAGCTGTCACAGGCATCTCCCACCCCATCCTCGTCCCTGTCTGTCTGTAGGGGGTTGGGGACTTTAGGGCAATTGTCCAATCCATTGGGGATGCCTATAAGACATAGGGTATAAGACAAAGTTGTCACTAGCACATTTCACACTCTCCTAGGTTGGTGAGGGCCCAAGCTCTACTCCCCATCCAGAGAACAGCTGGTCTGGGAAGCTGTCTGTATTTGTCCACTCCCTGCCTAACCTTGCTATACCCTACCTCACATCTCGGATAGCTGTTGCCACACGTAATCCTTTTCCCCAAGCTGATTTCCATAAACACAACCTTCTAGTTCTCAGACAGTCTAGCCTTCCTGCTCCATTCCCACCTGTGTCCCGATTCTTCCAGGCCTCCCAGCTACCCCCTCAGCCCAGGCCTGCACCATCCCCATCCACGTCGTTGTCACAGGCATCGCCTTCCCCATTGCCATCTGTGTCCTTCTGGTCATTGTTGGGGACGTTGGGGCAGTTGTCACAGGCATCTCCAAATGAATCTGTATCTGAGTTTTGCTGATCCTTGTTGGGGAACAGCCGACAGTTGTCCTGGGGTGGGAGAAAAGGAGTCTCCCTGGAACCACTTGGCCCCTTTGTTACCCCACTATCTACCCTCACCTGCTTGATGCAAGCCCATCCACCCAATCTCCATCCACCCAACAATCCACCTCGTCCTGAGCACGGGGTGTAACACCTCTCTAGATAGGAGTGGTGGCACCCTTCCTGTAGAGCTGCCAGGAGTCAAGGGAAGCAGGCTTATGGCTTCCTCCAAGCCCAGGAGGCACGGAGGAAAGCAGAGAAGGAAGGGACGGGATGCCTGAGACCCACCTCAACATTCTTGATCCCATCTCCATCAGCATCGGCGTCACACTGGTCCCCCACACCATCATTATCAGCATCTTCTTGCCCGGAGTTAGGTGTCAAAAGGCAGTTGTCCTAAAGATCAGGGGGAGGAGATGGATGGATGAGTTTGGGTCTACTCCACCTGAACCCTCCCCTCAGATTCACCCGCCTGCCCCTGCACCTGCTTGCAGTGTTTGTTGTTGTCCATGCAGGGCAGAGCCTGGTCCGGATAGCCATCGATGTCTGTGTCAGGCCCACACACGTTCCCATTCCCGGCCCAGCCCACATTGCACTGCGGCAACACAGGATGGGAGTGGGGTGGGTGAGGGCTGCCTCTTAGACCCCAGTTTTCCCTGCTGTAGCTCTGTTCTCACCAATTCCTGCACCCAGGCCCGCCTCCCTTTCCCATGAAGGCCCCACTCTAGTCCCGAGATGTATTTCCTTTCTCTACCCCTTTCCCAGAATCTCCATTTCCCTTCCCAGCTCCAGGCCTAACTCACCGAGCAGGACACAGCACCATTGCGTTCAAACAGACAGTGTGCATGGACATGGCAGGGGCTATGGGATGGGCTGTGGCAGGTCCGGGCTGGGACGCAGCCCTGGCTCTGGTTGCCCAGGAAGCCCAGGCGACAGGGACCACACTTGAAAGAGCCCTAAGAGTAGGAAAGCAATGTCTCAAGAAAAAGGGTCAGCCTACCAAACTTCCCAAACCGGCACGTGGGCATGTCAGGTGAGCATCCTTAGCCCTACACTAATGGTATCAGTGATCTCCTTTAGGTTTTCCTGGCAACCTTTAAAGTAGGTAACAACTTTTTCAAATGAGGACTCCAAGGCTCGGAAAAGCTAAATAACTTGCTAGAGTGACAGTTCAAAGGAACATAACCAGAATTCCAAATCAGGTCCATGTGAACACCTACTATGTGTGGTGCCCTAGGGGAAGAAAAGGGGAGGCAGGGGATTGGAAGAGGGAGTTGTGCCTCCCTGGCCCGTAGTCACTGGGGCATGCACTCACCACAGTGTTGGTGCAGATGGCATTTGGGTCGCAGCCGCCGTTGTTGCCATCGCTGCATTCATCAATGTCACTGCAAACCTAAAGGGGCAGAGACTTTGGGTGGAGCATGATCTATGGCAGTTCTCTCCAGGTGGCGGGGGCTGAGGGTGCACTGGTGTGGCCTCATTGTGAGCACTACTCCGAAGCCCAGCCCTAAACCTATGCAAAGCCATCAGGGGAGTCCATTTACCACAAGGGCCCCAAGTCCAGCCCCGATGCCCCAGGCCAAAGCCAGCCAAGATCTCTATAGTCCATGTACTTGACCCAAGCTGACCTGTTTGCTGGCCCGGGCGTAGTCAATGCCCACACCAGACACCCGTGTGCCTTTGTAGCCTTGAGGACAGGCCTCACAGTGGAAGCCTGGGATGGTGTTGATGCAGTTGGAGCCGGGGAAACAAGGGTCAGCGTGAGCACACTGGGAATCAAAGGAGGAGGAAGAGGTCAAGCCCTGGCCTGTGACCCTAGAGCCACTGCTGCTGGTCTCCTCTGAAGATGTCCCTACCCAATATCAGTGAGCTTTGCTTTCCTCGCAGCACCTCCCGTTGAGATCCCTCCTGCCTAGCCATCACACTCACCCTGCCCCAGCTCCTTTCCTGTGTGCCCTTTTATCTATCTATCTATCTATCTATCTATCTATCTATCTATCTATCTATCTATCTATCTATCTAATCTATCTAATCTATCTAATCTATCTATCGACTAGGTCTTGCTATTTTGGCCCGTGGAACCACAGGCTCTCGTTGCCCGTGGTACCACAGACTCAAGCAATCCCCAGCCTCAGTTTCCCAGGTAGCTGGGATGACAGGCGCGTGCCACCACGCCCAGCTATTTTTTGGGGGGGGAACTAGGTCTCGCTACAGGCCCCAGGCGGGACTCGAACCGCGATCCCTAGCCCCAGCCACTTCATAGGCTGGAGCTTACAGGCACGAGTCACCGTGCCCGGCTTCATGTGTGGCCTTTAAATCTTTCCTGTGGGCCTTCTGTCTTTCACTTCCCTTTTGGCCCTTGACATTACTAAATCCAGGTTCCTCTAGATCTGGCTACATTTACTCCCACCTTCTTGTGCCCTCCTGACTCCCATACCGTCTTTCTGTGCCCTGCCAGATTCTGCCCATCCATACCTCGTTGATGTCAGTGCAGTGAGTGCCATTGCCCTGCAGGCCAGGAGGGCATGGCCCACAGCGGTAGCCAGGGTACTCGTATACTTCCATGCAGTCCACACCTCGGAAGCAGGGGTTGGGGCTACAGTGGGAACGCTGCTCGTGGAAGCCTGGGCAAGTGGACACAGAGCCACCCAGAGGTCACATTCAAGTCACTGGAAGTGGAAGCCCAAGCTGTGGAGTGAGGAGCGCAGCAATGCTTCCCAGAACCCTCCCTTTCTCCCCCACTCACCGCACACCTGACACTCCATGATGGTGTTTCGGATCAGGGACATTTCCTTCACCTGGTAGATAAGCATGGGAAACAGTCAGCTTTTGGCATCTTCTACCCCATCCCACAGGCAGATAGATCCCAGGAGTGGCATCTACCACCCCTCCACTGGCCCACTCAGACCTGGTCTCGAATATCATCCCGCAGCTCCACCAGGATCTGGTTGAAGAGGGTGAGCTGGGTGACCAGCGCTTTGGTTTGCTCCCCTGTCAGAGTCCAGGTGTGGAATCTCAGAACTGGGCACCAGCCTTATTCCCACCTTGAGTAGTAAGGTAGCTGCTGCTACTGATGCCCACCCCTCCCCACCTTTCAACCCCACAGATTTCTGGCTGAAGAGGATGTAGTGGCCAAAGCCTGGGCTCCTCCACTCTCACACCACCTCATAATGGCTTACTCACCTAGGATGGAGTGGAGCGCACTGGTCACTAGAGAGGAGAAGAAGAAAGAATAAAAATGTGAAGAGCAGATGGTGTTTGGGGATAAAAATGGGGTGTTGGATGATTTGAGAACAGAGGTGACCGGCAAATATGATGTCAGTTCTTTTCCCTGGAAGAGGGACCCTCTAAAGGAGTCATCTCATAGATAATGAAGATCCGAGGCCTCCTGGGTCCCAGACATGGTGATGACAGAAGAGAGTCAAATGAGAGGTAATGCAATGCAAGGCCAGGGCTCCCATAGGTTGCACTTTCTCCCGTGCTTCTTCCTTAAGAGTTCTTTCCTTGAAAATTCTGACAGAACAGGGCATTTTATTAAGTAACAGCCTCTGAACATCCCATGCAGAGAGATATATAATGCTCAGAGAAACTGCTGCTGGGCGAGGCCACCAGTGGAAGCTCAAGATGACCAAATACTCTCAGTCAACCAAGACCAGGCCATGCATCTTCTCACAGAGTTCTCAGAACAATCTTCTCTGGGATCATTTTATTTTTCTGACCTTCCTGGTAAGCACAGGATGACCTGAATGGGGTGGGGGGGTGGGGGAGGTAGGGGGTGGGGTTGTGACTTAGACCTCTTGGGATGGCTGTACTAATGGGTAGTATAAAGTCAGAAGTCAGAGGTTAAGGATGTTTGGGGTAACTGGGTCGGAATCCCCAGGAACAGATAAACCAAAGGAGTGGGTGTTAAGAGAATGGGAACACCAAAGACCACAGGATCTGGGGGCCAGGTCAGCTAACAGAAGTCTGTGTTACCTGCACTGTGGATAGATTCATCCCCCTGGAATGGACACTCACTCAGGGCTCCAACCTGGGCCATGGAGCCACCCAAAATCATCTTCATAGACTCCACAAAGCCCTTGAGAGTATGGGAGCAGAGTTAGTGGGGAAGACCTATTAACTCCCACAGGTACGAAATAAACTGTCACAAAAACAGAGGTAGCCGGGCGCGGTGACACGTGCCTGTAAGCTTCAGCCTATGAAGAGGCTCGGGCTAGGGATCACAATTCTAGTCCTGCTTGGGGCAACATAGCGAGACCTAGTCCCCCCCCCAAAAAAAATAGCTGGGTGTGGTGGCACATGCCTGTAATCCCAGCTACCTGGGAAACTGAGGCTGGGGATTGCTTGAGTCTGTGGTACCCCGGGCAACGTGAGCCTGAGGTTCCACAGGGAAAGATAGCGAGACCTAGTCTCAAAAACAAAAAAACAAAACACAGAGGTTCCTCCTTACTCACTTGCATCCTTGAATAAGCCTTCTGTCCGGTCCTAATCTCCAGCCCATTGACCTCTGCTGGCGGAATGGGGGCCAGTGCTGGAAGGTTAGCATGCTGGTCACCCAGTTTGCAGTCCACATAGAGCTGCAGGGCAGGGCTGGGTCGGGATGGACCTCGGAGTCTCAGGAGAGCTGTGTGGGTGCGCCCATCAGCCAGGCCTGCTTGCTGGAGGTTCACTGCATGTACTTTGCCATCCTCCCGCTGGTACCGCACAAGCACTGCTCAGGAGGAGAGGTCAGTATGGGCACTGTCCCCTGACTGCATCTCCCCCGTCAACCAAGTGCTATCAATACTTTGTACATAATGGGTACACAATAAATGTTTTCAAAATTGGTTCAGAGACTAGGACTTTCTTGGTCTGCAATGGCATTATTCTTGCCCCTGCCAGGGCAGGAGCTGGTTCTTCTATACCTACTGAAGTGGTACAGAGGAGTACTGAGGGGCTCTCTGTTCCACTGCTGGGACAGAGTCCTTTTTCTCCCCCCAGGCATTCCCAAATACAGCACCTCATCTCCCAAAATAGACCTCACCCTATTATCTGGATCTCTGGTCTCCCAAGGTGTTTCCTAAATACCTCATACCATGTAGCCCCTGGTGAATATTAAGATGGGTTTGGGGTGGTTATGAAAGAATGAAAGGGTATCTTCACTGCCAGGAAAGGAGATGCCCACCAATCAATCACCTTTGTTGATCTTGCCCACAACAGAGGCCTCCAGCCATCGTGTGTTGTCTAGGTGAGAGTAGAGGCCAAAGAGGACACCCCCCTGCTTGGGGGGCAGGCGAAAGGTAGACAAGAGGTAAACATCCCCAGCAGCGAGCAGGGCTGTCCGGATCTTCTCTGCCACAGCTACCATCTGCCGGGACTCACCCACAGTCAGCAGGTCAATCACTGGCCAGGCAGAAATTGTCAAGATCAGAGGCTGGAGTCAAATAACTGTCCTTTCTCCTGAGCCTCCACTGTGTCCACCCCCCAAAACCACCAGGCAGCATTAGTCATTAAGGGTGGAATTCAGCTTTTGTTTCTATCAGAGGATAAGGCATCTGTTGCCTTCCTTTCCTTCAATATTGCCTACTATTGCTATAATAGTCTACTGGCTGGAGTGAGATACGCTGGAGTGAGATACATTTGAAAATAAAGAAATACAGAAACAGCATCCTGCAAACTTCAGATGCTCCCACTAGATGGTGCAAGGGAGTCACTATACTGATCCCAGGCAGGAGTGTCACCTGGTGCCCAAGAGCAGCAATGGGAAGGCAGTTTCTCTTTACATTGCAGGATTTGGCTCCTTCCACTCCCTACTGCCCTTCCTCCCATCCTGGGGACTAAGCACATTCACTCTGGATGAGAACAGCTACCAACTAGGGCTCCGGCCCTCCTACTGTCTGGCTTTCTCCCCAAGGGAAAGTAGGACCCAGCTCCTCAGCCTCCTGTGTCTGAGCCAATCTGTGGTTTCCCTTCCAGCCAGTAAAGAATCTGTGTCTGTGTCATCTGTTCCAGCTACCTCTCCCACCCCCATGAGCCCGTCATACTGCCAGACCTCCAGAAGAGTCCAGATCTCTTGGTTGCTACCTGGTCCACTTCTTGGGCAGCTAGAAGTCAACCCCCTTGAGCTCCCCTCCCTGCCCCCAGATTCCGGGGCAGGAGTTGAGGAAGCCCAGAGGTTCACACAGTGTGCCCACATTCTAACTGTTCTCCCAGATCTCAGGGTGCCTTTAAACTGCTCAGATTCAGGCAGCCCAAGCATCCAGCACCTGAGTCCTCTGCCCTGGCCTCATGCAGACCCTGGCCAGTTCCCACTTACCCACCACACAGTAAGTTCACTCCCCACAGGGTCTTCATTTCACCAATTCCCCCTCCTGCTCAATGTCCTGCTCCCTGTGACCAGGCTGGGGCATTTGGGAAGGAGGCAGAGAGGGATCTGAGAGAATGGGGCTGGGCTTACCCTGCAGTTCCTGACTGGCAGATGCGAAAGTGCAAAGAAAGAGAAGAGCCAGGGCCCCTCGAAGTTCCTGCGTCTCCATGCCGCCTAGCCCGCTCACTACCCGTGGCAGGCAGGCGGCTGGGAGGGGAAAAGGCTAGGCGGAGAGAGCAGGAGAGGGGGGCGGAGGGACTGGAAGGGGGAGTTGAAGGGGGGGGGCCAGCAGGAGGGTGAGGGGGGGCTGAAACAAAGAGCTGCCAATCACCCAGGAGGCATCCCCAGCTCAGGGAACCAGGGACTCTGGGAAGAGTACTGATGGCCTTCCTGCCTCCAGCCTCTCCCTAACAGTGCTCCCCCACAGATGTCTCTGTCTCTTCTGGTATCTCATTGTTGGGGACCACTTCTAAGTGCTACTGTTTTCTGGAAGCCACATTTTTGGGAAAGGCAGGAACCCCTGGCAGGGGTAGCACCAGACAGTGGGCATTATTCCACAGCTGGCATGAGGAGATGCCAAGGGAGTGGTAGAAACTAGCTGGCTATAGTACCCAGGGAATGCCCACATGGCAAGAAATTTGCTGCTCTGACAGAGCAAGAAGTGCTCTTTGTTAGGGTGGAGTCCGTGTCATGTGCCTGTGCCTCCATTTTCCCTCATTCCTCGGAAAACTTGGAGTCTGGAGGAAGTCTGAAAGAGTGGTGAGTGAGGTCAGAGTGAAGAAATCAGGGAAGAGGAACGGGGCACCAGGGAAAGGGGACCAAGAGACAAGCGAGGGGCTTGGGGACAGACTGGAAGCACTGGGGGTACTGGCAGACAGGCCGTGACCCGGATGAAGGGGGGAGTCTCTGTTCCCGTTACCAAGACAACAGTCTGCGAACCCCACCTACCCTCCCCCAACCCAGGCCCCAGCCCGGCCTCGCTCCCGCCGCCGCCGCCGCCACCGCCACCGCCCCTGTTTTGTTTCCATGGCGACAGGCGGCGCAGGACCCGCTCCAAGCATAACGCGCTGTGGAAAACATGCAGCTCATGGGGACCCCCCCCGCCCCCCCCCACCCCCGCTCTCCGCAGCCCCTGCTCCGGGCCGAGCCCTGAGGGGCCCGGGAGCAGACCAGGCCACGTGAAAATTTGCGCGATCTCCCAGAATTGGCCTACGCGCACAAGATCCCCTCCTCCTGGGCCGGTCGAGCCTCCTGGGGTTCGGGGCCCGCCCTCGGCCGAGACGTCCCGACTCCCCGAGGCGCCCAGACCCTCCAAGGTTGCGCCGGTCGAGAGCCCCTCCCCCTTTCGGGGGTAACGGCAGGCGATCGCCCTTCCTAGAAGCCCTGGGCTCCACCCTCCGCCCTCAGGCCGCCTCTAAGGCGAAGAGAAGCCGCGCCTCCCAGAGTGGCCGCCCCTAGCCCCCAGCCCCCCAGCCCCAACCCCCTAGTCGCCGGAGGGGGCCGGCCCTCGCGGGGAAGGACAGAAACTCGGAGGGAGGTGCTTCCGGGACAGAGGGCGGGCAAGATGGCGGCGCCCATGGAGCTATTCTGCTGGTCGGGGGGCTGGGGACTCCCATCTGTCGACCTGGACAGCCTGGCGGTGCTGGTGAGGGGTGGCGCCGGCGCCCTCTGCCGCGCCCTGGAGCATTGGGGAGGGGGCCAGAAGTAGCCTATTCCGTTTTTGCCAGGGCACTTAAGCACGAGCGCAGTGAGCGAAACCGAGCAATCAAAGAGCGTGATTGACCGGTATGGGCTCATTGTCCCATGCCATAACTGCTTGGGCTTTGCGCAGGAATAAAAAGAGACCTGGTCGGGGTTTCAGGAGACGGGTTTTAGTCCTTGTTTATCCATTTTCTGGCATTATGACCTTGGGGTGATCCCGTCTTCCCTGGGCGCTGTTCATCCAGACGTTTACTGAGGCTAGACGATTATCAGGGTTCTGTGGCTTGGCACAGAACTTTTCCTTTCTTCTTTCTCTTCACTAACATTTATTGAACTGAATGTTTATTGAACCAAGAGGCCCAGAGCCTGGCTTTGTAGAAAGAGCTTTGAAGTCAGCCAGGCTAGCTCTCACTCACTCCTTTACTTAATAAGCATGTGTTAGACCTCTTTCAAATACCAAAGATTGGCTCGCAAAGATGAATGAATCCCTCCCTCCCCCAGACTTGTTTACAGAAAGGCACATATGTAGGCAAATAAATGTAATAAACTGTTGAGAATGCTAAGGTAATGCAGGAACAAGCCACAGAAAACACTAAAGAAGGGTAT